>BGPR01020714.1:0-12878 GCA_013235015.1 Araneus ventricosus | reverse complement strand
ATCATTAACAGCACCGTCAGCAGATCCACTAAATTCACTCCTTTTGAGTCGATGACAGGCGTGAAAATGAGAAACAAGGCTGATTTCATAATCAAAGAAATCCTTGATGAAGAATACATGAATTCCATCATTCAGGAGAAAGAGACTATTCATGAAGAGGCGAAAGCAAACATCTTCAAAGTGCAAGAAGAGAATCGACGCCGTAGAGCTGCTCCAATCTACAAAATCAACGACTTGGTAGCAATTAAGAGAACTCAGTTAGGAGGAGGTCTCAAGCTCAGACACAAGTTTTTAGGGCCTTACAAAGTGGTCAATATCAAGCCACATGACAGCTATGACGTACCAAAAGTAGGATCTCATGAAAAACCTGCAGCAACTTCCACTTCATCTGACCACATGAAACCCTGGTCTGATGCAGTTGCTACCTGAAATGAGAGGCATTCCAAATTTTTTTTATCGTCATGTTTCTGTTTCTGTCATGTATTTTTAAATATCTTTTTCCCCCTTTATTTGTATCTTCCAGTGTTCGAGGGACCTCACATGTCGATGGCCGAGCGCTGTGGGATTTGTCACTGTCACCAACAGATGGCGCAGCGACTCTCATACTGTAACGGCTCTATGTCACTCAGAGTCAGAGGTCAGACGATAGGTGAGATCCGATGGGAAAGGCAAGCTCTGGCGTGGGAGTCTTCAGCTGCCTTTAGTTCCCGCGAAGGGGAGATTCCATATCTCAATGTCCAGCAACTGACCGCACGAGGTGGTCAAGCCTAAGGATTGTCTGAGTACAGTGGTACGACGTGATAGCATTGTGACCTCTCCGACACCTGCCTATTTTCAATGTTAAAATGCAGTTCATCATCATCTGTAAAATATTCAGCATCATCATCTCTTTTCTGTCACATAGTGCTAATAAATAGATGTGGGTAATAGTGCTAATAATAAATCACCCCAAAACTTCAAATGGGGTGATTGGTAATATTTCAAACCATCACACCCACATATATCTATTAAATTTTGAAGGAAATACTTTAAAGGGAAGTCTGTCTGTCCAAGCGAGTTAAGTATGAGCTCCATAAATAAAGAAAAAAAAACGCAATTAGGTAAGGTAGGGAATTTGACAAATGGTTTTATCATCATCAGTACCTTATAGCATTTGTAAATGATCTGCAGGTTGATATTTATCAAATTTTCAATCAAATCCAAACAGGGGTTGACTTTCTGTCGAAGTCCGTCTATTCGTGTGTATCTGAAAGCGATAACTTAAAAGCGCGAACAGAAAAATAATAAAATAAATAATAATAATAATAATAATAATAATAATAATAATAATAATAATAATAATAATAATAATAATAATAATAAATACTACTAATAATAATAAGCTAAATGAAACTTTATATTTTGTAATAAATCAAAATTGTATATATTAAATTTTCGGGATTCCCAGTCGGTCAAAGGGGAAGACGTTCAAAATGCATCCTTGATTCTTTTATCACACAACGATACTAAACATAAAATGCGCCATTTCGAGAAAGTCGAGTGGAGAACACTGTTTATATTTCTGACCGAGCGAAGCCAGATCTATGTTTGAACTCGGCCGTTCAGCATTTCGTCTGTCTGTAAATCTGTTTGTTGCGCAGTCACGGCCAAACGCATTGTTCGATTTTCTTCGAATTTAAAAAGGAAGGTTCCTTGAGATCATAAAAAACGACGTATATGTAAGAATTTTTATTTTTTTTATTCATTTTCAAGATGGTGGCCTATTTAATGGTTTTCAATGCATTGGCACGTCATTGGTGAGCTTGGTACCATTAAAACATTAGAATCATTTTGGTAAACATTTAATTGTAATTTTGTTAATGCTAATAAAAGCAGACATTTAATTTCAATTTTGTTAATGCTGATAAAACAGAGATTTGTATTAATAATTCGCATATAAAAAGGGAGACAAGATCATAGTTCTATGTTGAGAGTTGCATTTTCCTATTTAGTTTGATATAATCTTGTCTTTCTCTTTTCTTGAAAGTATCAATATTAACACAAAGTGGAAATTTTGCTGACATTGCTCCTTTTCAGTCTCTTCCATGTGCTTGCTATCTTCCTTCTTGCTGCGGAGTTCTTCTAGACTTTAAAACCAAAGGGTTGAACTGGCTTTCGTGGATGTTGTATGAATGAATGAGTCTTAATAAATATGGAGCCCTGCTTTACCCTTATTTATAACAAATTATGGATTATATTTTTGACACTATTCTATTTAACGGTATATCTGACAAAAAGTTCCAAATTCTAGTGACATCCAAATTGAATGATCGCTAAGATTTAGCAATCTGACGCTGGAATTCGGCGCAGATCACAAAATTCGAGCATTCCTTTTGGAATTTTAATGGAATTCCAATCGTCGCGTCGCCAAGCTGACTTATTGGCGTTATTTCGCTTTGTCATAAACATTTTTCACTAAGGGCGCCATAATTTGGCGATCTGTGTCAACTTATAGCAACTTTAGTGACGAATGTTGTCGACAAAATGGAATATCGCCAACATTCCAGCTTGGCGACTTTGGAGAAGACCGTGGCTCCGTTAATGGAAAAGTACCATATTTTTTTCTGCCTATAAGTGGAAATTAACTTACCGAAAAGTATTTCTGTAACAGATGGGATTTCAAAAGAACGAATCGATGAAATGGAGTCGCAGTGGGAAGAGCATAATTTAAGAAATATTGATCTTAATAATTTTTAAGCTGGTAACTCAAATAAAATGCATTGAATTTTCAGTCCATGGAGAGAATCGAAATATTACCCAAAGTTTTCGTATATTTGCGAATTATCTGGAAAAATTGATTTCGCTACTTCGTAGAAAAATTCCAGAATAAAAAGGGAAAAAAATGCCAATTTCTCCAAAACTTGGCACTGGAAGAAGAAGAGTATTCAAAATAAGAAAAGAAATAAAAAATGGATTAAAACTCTTGAAGACAGATTTCCCTCACTCTACTATCGTTTGGCGGACGATTCTTTTTCAATTTTGGAAAAATCGTCTGTGGAAAAACGGGTCTAGACCTTCTCTGGGAAGGAAACAAATGATTGATTACGGGGTGAGGAGATATATCAGTAAGTACCTTGTTGTTGTCTAAAAGCGAGAATAGCACCTGAAATGAGAAAGGAGATGTGGAGTTGTTTTTTCAGTGGATGTAATAGGGTTCCTAGGCCATAAGTAAGTGCCGGAAATGTAGTGAATAGAGGTACGAAACAAAGGTTGCATTACAGAGAAAATCGAAATATATTGGAATGGTAGATTCAGGAAGGAATTTTCTGAGTTCCCTCTTGTTTTTTTAACTCGATGAATTCTCTTTTTTATTATTATTTATTTAATAGTACATATGATGTGATGAGTCTAACATATTTTTTCGTTTTTCAATACATTTACGCGTACCTTTGAATTTTGGTTGAAATCCTTCTACAAATCTGTCTGTGTGCATAATGTGATAAATCAAAAATGCGACACGCTAATTTGGTGAATCTTGGTATATAGTCCTTACACCAAAAGTGTAGATCTGCCTCTAATTTTGGACTAAATCGATCAATGGATACATTGTCTGTTTGTTTGTTTATTTGTTCGAGCATATATTAACAGGATGACTCAAAAATATAACAAGATAAGTAACCAATCTTAGCACCAAAAATCTTTTGAATTCACCAAATGGAACATTATACATTAACGGAATTGTATGCAAGTTGCACACGTTCAACTAAAAGTTGATTTTAGGATTTTGCCAGAAAAATATTTCTTTTAATGCTAATCTATCCATAACTCGGCAGTGGAAGAAGGGGAATATCAAACAAAGATTATAGAAAATATCGATATCGAGTTTCTCGAAGACTAAATTTTCCCTCGCTACTATCGTTTGGCGGACGATTCCTTTTCAATTTTGGAAAAATCGTCTGAGGAAAAACGAGTATAGGCCGTCTGAGGGAAGGAAGCAGATTATTGATTACGGGTTAAGGAGATATATCATTAAGTACCGTGTTTATGTCGAAAAGCGAGAGTGGTACCTAAAATGAGAAAAAAGGAGATGTGGAGCTGTTTCTTCATCGGATGTAATAGGGTTCCTAGGCCATAAGCACCTAACAGAACTGTAGTGAATAGAGATACAAAACAAAGGTTGAATTACAGAGAAGATCGAAATATATTGGAATGGTAGATTTAAGAAAGAATTTTCTGAGTTTTCTCTTGGTTTTTTTAACATCATGAATGTTCTTTTTTGTTGTTATTTATTTTGTTCCATTTATTTAATAGTACATAGAATGTGATGAGTCTAACATATTTTTCATTTTTCAATACATTTACGCGTGCCTTTGAATTTTGCTTGAAATCCTTCTACAAATCTGTCTGTGTGCATAATGTGACAAATCAAAAACGCGACAAGCTAATTGGGTGAATCTTGGTATATAGTCCTTACACCAAATGTGTCGATCTGCCTCTAATTTTGAACTAAATCGATCAAAGGATAAATTGTCTGTTTGTTTGTTTATTTGTTCGAGCATATATTAACAGGATAACTCAAAAATATAACAAGATAAGTAACCAATCTTGGCGCCAAAACTGCAATAGAATAACATCTTAGAAAATCACGAAATGGAACATTATAGAGTATCGGAACTATATGTAAGTTGTTCACGTTCAACTAAAAATTGATTTTAGGATTTCGCCAGAAAAATATTTCTTTTATTGCTAATCTCTCTATAACTTGGCAGTGGAATATCAAAAAAATTTAAAAAAAAACAAAAAAAAAACGAAAAATTATAGAAAATATCGATATCGAGTTTCTCGAAGACCAAATTTTCCCTCTCTGCTATCGTTTGGTGGACGATTCTTTTTCAATTTTGGAAAAGTCGTCTGCGGAAAAACGAGGGCAGGTGGTATCCGGGAAAGAAACAGATTATTGATTACAGGGTGAGGAGATATCATAAGCAGCGTGTTGATGTCGATAAGCGAGAATTGCATCTGAAATGATAGGGTTGGAGGTGCGATGCTGCCTTTTCGACGGATGTAATAGGGTCCCACGCCCGAACGAAAGTACCCGGAATTCCCGCGAAGAGAGATATTGAAGAAGCTGTTTGAATTACAGAGAAAATAGAATTCCTTTTGGTGTGGTAAAGCTGTGAAAGAGATTCTCTGTTCTCTTCGTTATTTTTGACGGCTTGAATGAGAAATGGCACATTTTCAACTTGTTTTCCAAACGATTAATTTTTAAAAACATATTATTTATGTAAGGTTCAAAAGAGGAACGGCATCATGCAAAAATTCAGCAATATTGATGATTGATGACTTCTAATTAATCTGAGGAGTTTGAATGCTAAAGTGAAGTTGAATTTAAAAATATCAATGTCGATACTCCTGAAGACGAAATTTCTCCTCTCTGCTATAGTTTGGTGGACGATTCTTTTTCAAATTTGGAAAAGTCGATGGATTAAGGGGTAGAGGTCGTCGCCGGGAAAGAAACAGATTATTGATTACGGGATGAGGATATAGCATTAAGCAGCGTGTTGATGTCGATAAGCGTAAATCACACCTAAAATGATAGGGTAGGATGTACGATGCTGCTTTTTCGACGGATATCATAGGGTACTCCGCCCATAAGCAAGTACCTGGAACTGAAGCGAATATAGATGCGAAAAAATGCTGCATTATAGAGAAAAAAAGAATTATTTTTTGTCTGGTAAAACTGTATAAGAATTTTCTCAGTTCTCTTCGTCAGATTTTGATGTCATGAACAAGAAATGGCAAAGTTTTCATTTTTGAGTTTGCAAAATAGGCTTTATAGTTTGTTCAAATATGGAAAGAAATGATACAAAAAATTCTGACGGAACATTCGATCTATTAATACCATGACTTCTTGTTAAGTTCAGTAGTTTTAATGACAAAGCGAAATTGTAGTAATTAAAATTATTCCTATATATTATAACTGTCCATTCTCTTTAGTATTACACAAAAGAAAAAGTTTAAATCACTTTCTTAAGGAATAAAGGAAATTCAGTAGAAGAATAAGGGAACTTCTTTTCACTCTTTTCAGATCTTTTAAGAATAAGTTCTTTAATCTTTTTTGACCCCTCGTGGCGTTGCCATTCATGTCTTTTATGAGGAATAACTTAATTCTTCAGACATGGAGTGATAGAATGGCTTTGACAGGAGAAAATATCTGCCACTAGCAGTATGCTCACGGCGTTGCCCGTGGAATCAGGACTTCAACAAAATGAAAAAAAAATCCACCCACAATGACACGAAAAAGTTTTGAAATCCAAATCAAAACAAAAGATACAAATTATTGTTTTTCCCGTTTATTTTTCTCCTCGATAATGACATTTGACAGTACAGAGTAAAAAATAAACCTATATTTTCGAAAAAGTTTTTTTTAGGATTTAAAAGATTGATTCCTATAAACCAGGTAAAATGTTAAAGAATGAAAACCGAATGAAATCTTAAACGATTTCAAATGGAACAATGCGCCTCGAAAGATACAGACAAACATAATTTCTAGAGTATTTAAATATATCCAAAATGAATCAAAGATGAAAAGAAAAAGAGAGAAAATCTTTCACTTCAGATTTAAACTTTTAAGCCATATTATGTAAATAGCTCCTTGAAATCATATTTCATTTTTTCTAGCTAAAGATATCAGCCGTTTGATTTGATTTGAAAAAGGGTTTTTTGGGATTTTCCGATACAAAGGCTATTATCCCCTATTCATTCCAAAGTTCTTTTTAATCCGTAAGCAAAAAAGAAGGAAAAATTGCCATCATTGGTCTAGAACTATAGCCGATTTGATTCGGTCAAAACAAACAAACCAAAAAAAAAAAAAATGACGCCCTCCTAGAAGGGCTTCCAAATTCTTTTTTTTTTCATATCAGCCGTATACTCAACTATCAAACAGTATAAAAACAAACAAATTAAAAGAATTATCTGTCGACGCGAAGCAAAGGGGTTATGTCGTCACGTGATTTCGACGAAATGCATGTTGGGAAAATACGTCACGCGACCTTGATTAGAACCGATTGAAGAACCGTAAAGAGAATTTTGAGGCGAAAATTTTTTAACACTTCAGAAAAAAATAATTAAAATTCAACCAACTGTTCAATTTTAACCATTCTTGTCTTAAATCACGGAGAAATTTTATGTTTATTACTTCAACAAATTTCAAATTGATAACAAAAGTAGAACGGCGGATGCAAGAAATTGAAATTCCAAACAAAGTTTATTGGGCTTAACCGACTATTTTTAATTTTTTTTTCAAAATTCAGTAAATTACGTTAGAAATTCAAAACTAACTTCATTAGAACGGAAATCACATACTCTTTCCGATGGTGCGTCTATTTTTGTCGTACACTTATTCGAAAACATTCTATTGAGAAATTAGTGCGAAAAATCAATCAAAACAACACAAAACATTAAATAAAAAATTTTCTAGATTAAATTTTAAAATTTCGGCTTCGAGGTGCATTCCGTCACCATTAGGACTACCTGTGTGCCAAATTTCAAAGTTGTAAGTGCGATAGATTCGTCTGGACATCGCACGCAGGCACGCACACACGCACACACACACACACACAAACATTGCCTTTTATAAGTATAGATTTGAATATAGTAGAGACAAATTACTTTCAAAAGGACAGAGGAATGCTGATAGATTTATAACAGAAAAAGTTTACCAGCCCGTGCGTAGAGGAAAAATTCTACTGGGACAGTAATTATGCAAGAGTGTTCGCCAGTTAAAAAAATCCTACTGGTAACAGCAATTGTATCAGCCCGTGAGCGGAAGAAAGACTTTACGGGTAAAACGTTAGGAATACTCGAAATCGCGACAACCGATTGGCAAAGTTCGTCTTTGGAATAGGAAAATTGTGAGTTTGAAACCCATGTAGCATCAAACTAAAAGAATAGCCGTTGTTTATATCAAAAATAATTTATTGGGTGATTTAAGAAGAAGAATATAAGGAAGTCGTTTATTCATACACAAAAGTTTGAAGAACTAATTTTTAAGCTTGAAACATCAAATCAATTACAATCATTCATATTAAGCGGGACATTCACTCTGTTCAATTTCACGATTTTTGGAACACGGGAAGGGAAAACCTTTCGTGAGTGTGAGAAACCCATGAAAATTAGCGCAAATGAATTGCACTGATGGAATGCCGAATAGTTTGAAATCAAATTGGAATGGCCTGGATGGCCTTTTGACACCTCGCTGCGAGGGTAGCGGGAAAACAAAATCACTGCCTAGATTGGGACCCCGCGAAGAGTCTAAGTCATGTTGAAAGTAAACGCGGAACTCTCCCGTGTGGTGGAGGAGGAGGGGGTGGGAGAAGTTAGGACTTTGAACCGTCTCAAACAAGGTGTATGAAAACAAACTTTGGAACATCCGTGAATGACTTGCCTAAATTTTTTGACTGGAATAAGTGGAATACAAACCAGTTGTTGGGACAAATCGAATGAAATGGATAAATGCCCAGTTTTACACGTGCAGTCTGCGCCTCGAGATACAAAACATCTAAAAATAATGATAAAGCCGTCAGCTCAGTATTTTAAATATAAGACTGAGGACTGAATGCAATTTCGTTAAGCAGGCCATTCATATCTCTTCCAAAATGGAAATTTTGAAACAAAAAAGGAAAAAACAGGAGTTAATGTCGAAAACTTATGGAAAATAGAATAG
Source organism: Araneus ventricosus (assembly GCA_013235015.1). Lineage (NCBI taxonomy): Eukaryota > Metazoa > Arthropoda > Arachnida > Araneae > Araneidae > Araneus > Araneus ventricosus. The sequence goes on along the minus strand of BGPR01020714.1, from coordinate 4,174 downwards.
CGGCTAAAATAATCTGGATTTCCAATCGAACCAAATTCCGGCTGTTGGTGCGCCGATTCTAAAATGGGACCTCGTTCCAGGGTGACGTTAAGATCAAAGAGTTTGCCTAGATTGGAACCCTGCGACGAGGGTAGGAAATCTGAAATCCGCAGAGTGGGGGAAGGAATGGATGAGAGAAGAGCGACAGTAGAGGAGGAGAGAAGATCGCTCTCCCCTACTGCCTGCGCCTTTGGAACTTCAGATGAATGAACGTACCTGATTTTTCGACTTGAATAGGTGGAAAAATGGATAGAATGGAGCAAGGTTACTTGAGAGTATAAAGGTTAGGCTTACAGAGAGCGAATGAAATGATGACGTCGTATTGAGAGCACATCGCTTCGTCCCGGTGTTACGTAACGGAATAAATATCATGTTTGAGAGTTTTTTTAGCAACTGAAAAACTTTTTATAAGCCTGACTTTTTGTGGAAACGTTGTTAAAGAGTCACAAATTACGAAAGAATAAAAATTTGGAGTGTTTAATCGAAAGCTTTAATAAAATTCAGTGATCTTTCTGATATGATCTCTATGTAAGAAATAAAGAAATAATTACGCCGAATGGTATATAATTTTTAAAAACAAATTTATCTGAGACTGGATGGTTTTTAAGAAACTGGAGAGTAAAGAATAATTTTAATTGCGATTATAAATTACACATTCGTTACAATAATAGTATTTCAGTTACTTCATGTAGTAAAAAATAAAATTAAATATTTTTGAAAAATTCCTTAAAATTAACTTGTAATTTTTCATAAATATGAACAAAAATAACTTGTTATTTTTTGCAGAATTTCCTTCATCGCACAATTCGTAATTGAATTATGCAGATATGTTTTGCATCTTTAATGTATATATGTTACTGCGAATGACCGAAATGTCGACTTTCACCGGTGAATGTCGACACATGCCACAAACATTCACCGGAGATTATCAGATTCACCGACCGGAGAAACTGACATTCACCGGAGAATATCGACATTTGCCAGATATCGGTCTTTCACAGTAACATATATAATACATTTTCACACCCAGAATAATAAACATATATTAAATAAAATCTCTCGAGCAATGCAATAATCAATGTTTGCTTGCAATATTAGGTACGGTTGTTATAAACGGTTGTCTAATTGCTATGTTTTAAACAGAATAATAACAACAAAACTTAGATTACATACCTTTGATTATTATATTTCCGCTTCGATGGGAATCAAGTAGTTTCCAAAGCTTATTTTTGTACAATACGAGTCTATAATACTTTTCAGAAGTTTATGTTTCATCCTAATTTAGAGTGTTCATCTGAAACTGATTAAATCTTTGATTCATCATTTCATTTGATGACAAAAATAATGTTGGAATAATTTTTGGCTTCAGAACTGTTATTATTATTTGCAGGGAAACCAAGCAATTCAGATTGTAAATCACGATGATAGTCGTGAAGTGCCGAGAGAAAATTCAAACATTTGCGTCATTAAAGAGAATTTTTTTGTTTTCTTTTCCATCTGCAAATCCAAATTTTCTTAACATCAGGATCTTTCAGAAATGAGTGAAAATAAATGTTTTTGCATTTCGAATTTCTCGAATGTATCGTAATCAGACAACAGCAAAATCAGAAATTGCATTAACTTTAAAATCCTTCCGTAAAACTATCATATTTGCTCTGGAAAGAAGCGTTTTTAATCTTTAGCTTACGACCTAGAGGAAAACTCAAAAATCTCTCCCTAACAATCAAGCGATCTACTCATCTCTGAATCATACGAGAAGTATTTATAATACAATTAAATTTCCAGCCTTTTGGTTTGATATGTGAGCAGAGAAAAGAAACAAGACAGAAACTCGGCTCCAGACTAGATATAAATAAGCCCAAAAAATCACATTATTTATTTTCGTTCATCAAAAATTCCTATTAAGCAGCAAAAAAAAGCAAATACAGTCGACGCTCGTTATAACGACCACAGATTATAAAGACCATTCCATTATAACGACCAGTGATAAAATCCAGAACTATGTTTCCCTATGCACTCTATGTTATTTTACTTACGGTATAACGACAGTCCTGTGTCGTCTAATCCCAATACAACGTCCAAATTCGAACGGTATTTTTCCAAATTCCTTTATTTTCTACTTTAAAATCTATTTTAGAAATATATTTTTGATTGATAAAATTTTATTTTTAATACCAATGATAAAAAATAATTTGAGTATTTAGTTGAAGTCTTTTTAAAAGTAACCAATTTTTACGGAACTGCTGAGAGTGCATGCGTACATTTTTTAATTATATTCACTATAGCGACCACTCGTTATAAAGACCTTTTGCTGTGGGACGCAGAGGGTCATTATAACGAGCGTCAACTGTAATATTTTTAAAAAGCGAATGTATTATTTGGAACTACTGTAAAGTTAGCAAAAGGAGAAGAACCAGGAATAATTTTCATTAAAAAAAGTACATACCTAAATGCGCGGAATTTATGTATGATCAATAAATAGTTAGGTTGTGATGTAAAATGATGAGGATACAATAACGAACCATTTTAATCGGGTACTTTTTACCATTTCTTGCAGAGGTAATAAATTTATTTCTTTAATTCGAAACCACGTAGAATAGCGGGAAGTTTCGGTATCTGTCCCAATATGACGTAATGCGCGAAAGACCTTCTGCGCATCGCGTTTGTGGACTTCCCCTGGAATGGAATACAGATGATCTGCCGGCTGTACACCCATTTCCTGACAATATTAGTCATCTGTGTGGTATTTGTAAATTTTAAACATTATAATGAATTGCTATGCATTGTTATGTCGATTAAAAACTACAAGCCCTTTGCCAATTGCCCTTCATAAATTTTAATCACTTTTGGTAAGAATTCAAACTATAATAAATAAACATAATAAAGTTGTGTTCTGCTCTTTCCTCACCATAAAATATCTTATTAAATCCGTTTATTTTTTACAGAATTTTATTTTTAATTGAAACTATTTGTTATGTACTGTGTCATTATTATTATTTATTCTTGTTTTTTATTCTGTACAATTCTATAATATAATAGCTGTGAAACAGCCTTTAACGCTGGGTGTGGCTACACCAACCGGACCAGACATCATCTCCTCACCTGCAGCTCTCTCGGGAAACAGTGACGTAGCCCATGATTACCGAGGGTTACGACAGGGACTTTTTTACCCTGGAATTCGGAGAGGGAGGGGAGAGAGTGCCGAAGTGAATTCCCTTTATTGAATTCTCTCCCTATTTGAAAGAAAAAGTAATTTGAGCTCTTTCTTCCTTCTGCGTTGAACAATATGGATAGAGAAGATCCCACTGCAAGGAAACGAAAGCTAGAAAGAGAGAGATTTGCACGAAGATACTTCTCGGAGATCTTTACTTTCGTTTTTGTTAAAAAGGTTCTTTCTTTTTCGTACTTAATTTTAGAATTGAATATTTACACATTTTGAAAAACGAAAGTTAGTGTCAATTGATTCATCATTTCTGTTTTTCGTGCTTTTTTTTATTTCTTAAGCACTGACAATCAGATCTGAGATATTGTTGGCAAGCTAAAATTCCGTCTTAGACGGGCACAAATCTTATAGTCTACGAAGGAAATTCGACTTTTAAAAACATAGCAATGTCTGTTAAGTTGCACTTTTCATTTAAAAGCTAAGATAAAAAATGAGTTCTCTTTTTAAACCAGTACTTTTTGTACCAGTGTGAAGCAGCGATTTATACATTTAAAATTCAATATGAATATCAACTTGCAATGGCGAATCTAGGATTCGGGTCGGGGGGGGGGGGGGGGGGGATAAAAATTTTTTATCGTCGTGACGAATGTCAAACCTCAAGGCTAAAAAGTAAACCAAAACTGTTTAATTTTATACACTTTATTCACCTGACAATAAGAATCATAAAGAACAGTACAGTACTTTCGATAATTTAAAAAAAATTACAATGCAATAACTAGCCAAAAAATGTCTTCGACCGCGTTAAAACTATAAATACAAGGGGAATGACTACAAAAATATGAAAAATTTCGAGCCTGTATAGCCAGAAAACAATGTTGAAACGTTTTTATTATTTTTTTAAAAGAGGGAAATTAAGAAAAAACAATTGTAATGATTTTAAATAAAATCAAGAATTTTGGCTTGGCTCTGGGG
>BGPR01020713.1:0-27526 GCA_013235015.1 Araneus ventricosus | reverse complement strand
CTTGAAGGTTATTAATATTTTGATATCGTGCTAGTAAATTTCGTTAAAGATTTTTCCTTGATTTTAAGCTTTAACGAATCGCCAGCGGAAACAGAAGCTAACAGATAACCCTTCCCGATATGTTTGGGGCCTGTATAACTTAAGTATGATTCCGTTCATAGAAATGTTTTGTAAATAAACGCTAAATGCATGAAAACATTCAAAATTCTGGATAAAATTTTTCTACATGCAAACATTTCTTCGTTGATTCCATAAATTCGAAAAACAAAGCGCAAGATCCATCTTATGATTAGAGTAATGATTTTGCTATAATTTATTAAAAGTGAGTATTTTCAAACTTCCTGCGGGTAAATTCGTCATTTTCAAGGTTTAAATGCTTCCTCTCTTCTGGCTGCTTTAACTTACGCTTTCAGTCTGGATTTTCCAGGCTTCAGAAATCAATAAAACCTTGAAATTGTTATGGACACGAATTTTCTCCATTCACACGAAACGCTGCTTTCACTTGTGTTGCTTTCATACTCAATACTTTACAATCAATTTCTTTTTGGAGCTGAAGTGTTTAACAATAAAAATTGGAAATTGATTTCATGTAATTTTTTTCACAATGATACTGGCAGACCAGTGTTGATTTTAATCTGATACTTTGTACGGCGACAAAAGTCAATAATATCATCAAATTGAAGCGGAAATTTTATTTTGACACAATAATTCATTTAGAATTTCAAATTTCATTACGTTTATTATAATAATACAGCTCAATTTACTAAAAAATCGATGAATACTATTTACGATATAAATATATCGTAAATATTATTAATACAATACAAATGTATACACCATATGAAAGCTAAATATATAGATAATCAAATAAAATAAAGCAAAAAATGATTAACAATAAAAAAATTACAAATTAATGCAATGTTTTAGTATACATGAAAGCTAATATGTCGTATAAAATGTATCATATTAGTTTTAACATCAAATGATTTGCGCAGCAATTTAAAAAATTAAGAAATCAATAGGCACTTTTGATATTGTTAAGATGATATTTAAGACACGACACATAATAAAAAGTTAAATATAAGATATAATAATTTTAAAACTTATTGCATCAGGCCGAACTTTTCAGGATATTGCATTAATTTTTTCAACTGATTTGTTAAGAAAATCTCATGTTTTGTTGCAGAAACTTTAAAAAGATTTGTAAGGCTGCATTTAATCACACAACTTCGATAGATTTACAATACTTGATAAAGTTATTTTCTGTTATGATTTGTAATATTTTGCCATTTAAATTTCACCATTACAGTTAGAACGTTGAGGCTTAAATGTATTCTTACACGCTTGTGAGCTATGACTGACTAATAAAGCCCTCGAGAAGATGATGAGGATTGTATATTGTTTATATGTTTCATGCTTATCTTTGTTATCTTTTTTTAATTCATGCCATTTAGTCATTATTCCGACGCATTCGTGTAGAGTATGATTTTCATTTTTCAGCCAATATTTTACAAAAAAAAAAACATTTCCTCTTTCATTACCCAAACTTCCAAAAAGTAATAACAGAACCCATATTGTAGAAATACAATTTCATGTTTTAAGTATCATAATATATTTTCTAGAGGAAATTTAGATCATTCTTACCCCGGAATTGAAACTAATACAGGAATTATTATTACGGGGAGAAATATCCATAGCTTAGCAAAAACATCTATTCTACAAAGTTATATACCGCTGGAACAATAGTTTCATACCTTTACGATCCTCTTACGAAGAACACTTGCAGCTCTTGAATTCTGAAAAGGCAGATCTCCGGTGATCGCTGGGTAGTGGCGGGGGAGCTGAAGTATATTTAATCAGCTTAGAGAACTTCGCTTTCGCTGAAAGGCTTAAATGATTTCCTCGTCACCTGGAATGTGAGAGAATCAGCAGCTGCATTCTGTGTGTATCGATTTTTACAATGCGCAATTTACATAAATAATGTCTGTCCGTCTGTCTTACAGCAACTCCTTTATAGAACTATTTTCTTTCCTCTGTTTTTTCCCATGAATGATTTTCATTTTCGCATCACGCAATTTACATATGGTATGCTAGGCTAAAAGCCTTATCATATTAAAAAACTGAAAAAGAAACCTTTTAATTTGAAGTATTTTAATAACATTTATCAAGTAGCTATACAAAATTGATTTTTAATAACATTTATCAAGTAGCTATACAAAATTGACAAAATTGATTTGGGTGAAGAATATTTAAATATTAAATATTCTTCACAATTTTTATTTTGTTTTCTTGTGTTTGTATACCCTATTACCGGGGTAATATTGAATAAAAAATGTGCCGAGATCACATTTCTTTTGGCGGCAGAGGATTGCATATTCTAAAATCATGGCATTAACTTAGCGAGATTCACCTCCTCTCAACAGATATTCCAATGACTGGTTGGGCGGAGTTCGTCCAAAGTAATGCTTACAAGCATGCATAACTGTTGGTGGACGGAATTTAGGTTTAGTTTTTCTTATATTAACGTCTCGTCCTGAAGCAACGCCAGGGCTGTTTTGGGATGGACCTTATAATTTTGATCCGCGTTCAGCTAACGAGGACGGAGCCAGAGCTGGTACCCCCCTTTCCAAACTTCCGCCCCACACTAAATGGGACAACGTTTGGTCCCCTTCGTGTGATATAACGTGCAACAGGCCCAGGTCACGACGGATCTTAGGTGGAATCGGGTTTCGAACCTGGAACCCTCCGGCACCAAAGCCGAGACCTTACCACTAATCCACCGCGGCAATTTATGATAATTATTGTTAGTACTACTGTGAAGAGACTCTTGTAAACGATGCCGCAAGGTAACAACTGAGGTTTTGTTTTTTGTGTCTTGCTTTTTTGCCATCATGACTTTCAAACTTTATTTCATCACTATGAAATAAAGTTTGTTTTAGCGAGCTGTACCCCCTCAAAGTTTGTCTCATGATTTTAGAATCAACCTGTAGAATTCTTTTTAAACTTAATATCCACACCGGTCCGACCTACCCGAAAAGGTGTAAAGCCTTTAGCAGACGGGTGGGGAAATATAAAAGCAATACAAGAATATCAATATGATATGACCCACACAAAAGCATCACAAACACAGCACAGAACATTACAAACATTGCAAAAAAAGCGACAACAGCAAATAAATAAAGTAACCTAAAACACAATCATAAGAAAAAAATACATCTCTGAATCGATATTACATTTGGAGAGAACCATAAATTAATTGAATTTTGTTTGATTTTTATCATCAGATCTGGAACCAACATTAAAAATGTTCAAAACACTCAAAAGGAGGAGCCCCCAGTACGCATCTAAATGAGAAAAACACAAGCACAAACTCTGCACAGCACACCAGTAAAAATAAGGGGGCAATAAAATTTTTGGTAAAGTATCATTAAAAATCCCACAAAAGGGCATCCAAAAACCTGTAGAATGGTTCTAAAAACATAGCCTGAATTGTCGTGGATACCCTCCGTCCATATGACATTTCATGTTTCACTGTAATAAACTGGGCGTTTGAAACCTTCAGAATACTCATCAAGATAATGATAATTATAATAATCAAGAAGCAATTTATTGCTCACGCTTAATAAATGATGCAGGGAGATATGTATTAGATAATAATAAAGGTGGACGATGTGGTGGTGTCTGTACGTGGTTGTCTGTTAAGAATACACAGAAATACTGTTAAGATTTAACGGATAGATAACTTAGGCAGATATTAATTATGATAAGGTAAATCTTTAATTGAAAGATTTTTAAGTAAGGAAAAATTAGACAACATTGTATAAAAAATTTCGCATAGCCTTTATCTCTATATAATTTCTCAAAAATTATCTAGTAATTCTTTTATTTTATAAAAAATCAACATTTTCTTCCATCACTTTGAGTTCTTTACAATTTTCTATGATTTTGACAAATATTTTGTCGAATAGGCTAATTTTGAAGTTAAAAGCGATGTTATTGTTCAACCGCCATGTTTTTAGAGAGGCAAAGCAGGAGGCCTGATTGAACTATTACAAAATTAACATTTTTTGGAAAGTTTCGTTTATTTTCTCAAAATATGAATATAAATAGAGCACAACTATTTATAAGAGGTTTATCAAAACACGTCTCAAAATATCGACAGGAATAACTTTCATAGCCCACCGCGCCATCGAGAGTTTTCAGTTAATATTGGTCCTTTTTTCCAAAAATCATTAAACGAGCTCTACCACACATGCTCCAAAAGAGCCCCAAGTGAAACGCTCAATAAAAGAATTATTAGAAATAGTGTTTAAAAAATTAAAATTACAGAATGCTGCATGAAAATTTTCCCATTTCCATTTTTTCAAAAAATTTTAATTTTTCTGAAAAGCTAATATTTTGAAGCTAATTCTTTTTATGCTTTGCCGCGTGCCATTCAAAACAGCTGCACGTGACAAATATGCATAATGTAACTGTTTTTTCGCCCTTTAAATCAATTCTCTGCAATTTCGCCTCGAATTCGTTACAGTATCCATTGTCTTTTGCCGTTATAAGCGATTCATCTTTTATTTATACTAAATGATTACGTTAAATTAGTTTATCTCCTTAATACAAAATAAATATGTTTTAAAAACCAATTAGCATACATTTTAATTAACAGCAAAAATCCCTTTCAAATTCCCTTCACGTTCGATACTAATTATTGATGTTATTTATTTTATTATTAAAACAACAAAATCAGCACAATGGATGGATGGTGTTGAATGAGCATTAATCTGATAATAAAATCTTCCAGTTTCTTTTTTTTTGACAATCTTAATTAACTTCATATCATAAAGGCTTTTAACGTGTAATTTATCTCGCCGAATGTTGTATGTAGAAATACTTCACGTCGCATATAACTTATTTTTCTTAATACTTCAACAATAACTAAAATAACACAGCTTAAATTTATTCTTTTGTGTTGTATTGACTTTGTAATGCTTTCAGTCAATCTTGGATCGAGAAACCATGAAACTACAAACTATCCTGCTGGATTCCTAAATATTTTATTATGTTTCACAAAAGCATTTTAACAATATGTATGCAGAAAACTGAAAATTCAGAAATTGTTTGTACGATACAGAAATCCAAACTAATGAATAGAATTTCTTCAAACTTCTTTCACAAATACTATGAAGAAGAATGAAGGTTTAGGAGAAAGTTTCGTAGCAATTAATTAAATGGTTAGTTTTTTATAAATTAGAACTATGTTTTCATGTATAGAAAAAATATATTTATGGTAGCGAGTTTTTAGTGTGTTCCTTTTAAATGAAAATTACAGATATTTTAAATCATTTTATATATTAGTCTACGAATTGTACAATGTTTATAATTAAACTTTACATCTATCTTTAAAAATTTATAAAATCTTACAAAAAATAAATTAACTTTATGTGGTTATTAAAAATTTTTTGGTATCATATTTCAATGATCTACGAGATTTAAAAATTGTGTGGCGCAGTTGACAATTGCATATTTAATTTTACTAGTAATTAAGAAGATTTTGTGTCTGTATTGGTGCTTTGTTGAGCGGACTAATGGTCCTAGATTACGAAATTTGGTATAAATATGCCTTGGAGGGTAGGAATGTGCACCTCGGAGTTACTACCGTCAACAACCACTACTTTCACAAACACCATCGAAATATTATCTTTTCTATACAACCAGTTTAGTTGCCATACAACTTTTTTTCTAATTTTAATATTTAAAAAAAAATATTTTTCATTGTTGTAATGAAATTCAGATCTCTTTGATTATTAACAAATATATTATCCTGGTCTTTTCTAGTATTGTTGATAACCAAAGTTTGAAGCTTTGGCATATTTTTTCATGTTGAATCGGTTGAAGTAATTGCAGAAAAAAGTTTAACTTCAAAAGTAAGCAATGATGAAATTTTTTGTTGAAATATTTTGCTGAGGGGACCATTAAGATCAAACTAGGTATAAAAGAATTTATTGAAATAATTCACAACCAATAATGCAAGCGAAGCAGCTGGTCGTCATAGTCGGCTAGTTAAAAATAAAGTTGAAGACGATGAGAAGATTTTTGTTTATTATAATAAGTTATACAATGTTTTTATGTTTTATAATTTTCATCCCATGTAACACTGGGTATATCACATAGTAAAGAATATTTATAGATTTACAATAAGATTTATTTCAAATTTAGGATAAGTAAGCCGTAGGCTGACATTGGTGGAAACTGTTCTTCTTTCAATAATTCTATACAAAGAAGTGCTTCAGTATTGCCAGTGAAATCCGTCAACAGTTTGTGCTTCAGTAATATTAAAGTTTTTTTAATTTTTTGATTCTGAGTGGCGATTTTGGAGGCACTCAACACTATCCAAATGACAGACAATGGAAGCAACGCAAATGCCGAAAGATATTCAGTTATGCTATACAGAATGAAGTCTTCTGTCTCTATTTGTATGAACTCGCAAAGTGAGCAGAACAGGTTTGTCACCTGAGTGCACAAAAAGAGAATGTCTGAGAAAGTGCATTTTGCAGTTAGTGCGCCACTTCAAACAGTGAAAGATGCATCTTCATTAGCCCGTTTCTGTTGTATGGTGTAAGTCGTTTCTCAAGAATTCTATGAAATTATTGAGACATGAATTATCTGAATTCGTAGCCCCACACATAATATAAATTATACGATGATAAATATAATCATAAGCATAAAGAAACTGGGCTGTTGGAACTCGAATAGAAATACCAAGGGCCTCCTTAAAACTGATGTAAAAACTTAAAATGCTTCATCAAAAGTATAGTGGAGGAATTTGAGAAGCCATATTACTGAAGCAGATACTATTGATTATATGAAACTGCTCGTAATGAACAGAAGTTAATGAGAATTCTTCTGCGATTTTTCGCATTGTTTCCCTAAAGAACATCAATGCCTTCGTATTTGGCTAGTAAACCTCATAAGGAATTCTTCTTTGACTTTATACTCTGATGTACTGTCAGCGGAAATATAGTAGGCAACAGGAAGCTTTACATAGCATTTCCATACAACGAAGTTTCCACGTTTAACTCCAAATACAAACACGCTGTGTAAATTGGAATTAAATAAGCATATTTAAAATTTTCGATACAATCTTGTCGAATGCCGTTAATTCTTCAATAATAGCATAAATCCTAAGTACGAAACGCAGCATTCCAAAATGCTTCGAAAAAGAATAATTTCGTTTAGATTTGGAAACGAAGGACATTTTCGCAATTCTTCAAAGCAAATTTAAAATCTTCTATTATTACGGTCCCTACCACGCTAGAATGATCGAGCTTATGCTTTCTAACTGAATTTTCTACGTTAATAAGATACATTTTCAAGTTATTAGGGCATCTAATTTCTCTCACTCAAAGCTTTTATGTGAATTAATTTCAAACCGAATCTGTTTTGACGCTGAAATGATTTGTAATAGTGTTTGTAGGTAGGTTTTTCGCACGTTGAAATGTAGTTCGACTAAGCTATAATTTATTATCATATCTTTTCTATTATGTATCTGCGTTCGATTGCTTACGAAGTCAAAGTGGAAACTTTATTCTGCCAGGAAATAGGGAAAGAACAGCAACGGATCCCATTTTCATTTCAGTAATGAATTGCGTTTAATTTTGATAAAGTTTACGACTCATAAACCTCAACTATGTATTTGCTATGCACCGTGGTTTACGACCGTTGTCTATCTGTTTATTTCGTCATGAAAAAATGTGACTAAAATTTTTTTTAAATATGATGGTCAATATATTCATTTGGCTACTCTTTCGTACGAAACGGAAATCACTAAAAATTAAATTTATGTTTAAAAATTAAATTTATGTTTTATTTTTAAAGTAATTATTATATTTGTTTGACGCAGTGTGCAGAATTCATTCGAATAGCTACTTACTTTATTATTTCGAAAAGAAAGCAAAGTATTAACTATGTGATGATTTTAGTTTTTTGCTTTTATAGCTGACTATTCTTTATTTTTAAACAAAGAATCTAACTGGCTTTTAAGTGGTAGAATCTTTATGACACGACTTCGAGGATATTTCTGCTTAGGTTCTGCAATCAAGGTACCTAGAACCAAAAAGCCGCAGCCTTTTAATCCCTAATACACGAAAACTCTATTCTTCACTTTTCAAAAAAAATTACATTAATATGATAACATGAATGGAATCAGAAAGGAAGCGCTATTTTTGAATTTTTTTGAGATGATTAATTAATTTTTAATTAGAATTAATCATCTTTTTGATTAGAAAAATAATTTTATCGCCTGTTCACCACACGATAAAATTTCAAGTGCAGTTCCTCGAGCTTTTCTGGAGAAATTCGAAAAATATGCAAATCTGAAAATGTCCGGATTCTTTTGATCATATAGTGAAAGTTTTATAGCAGTCATTTCAGTATTTAGATGCAACAATCAAAGCTAAAAATTACACTGTTTAGGTGAAAATAAAAACAAAACAAGCTTCCCCATCGTCTTTTTCCAAACCAAAAAAGACGATGGTAAATAATGGGTTGAGAGTTTATGCTATATAGAGCTTTGCCCATGCTATCTTGTGGACACGATAACCAGAGAAATTTTGATTGGAGGGAATGGAATTTTGTTGTAGAAAGAATGACGCGTCAAGGATGTATTTCGCTGAACGGAGTACGCGATCTCTAGGCTCTCCACCTCCGGTGTTTTAGATTAAATTCACCAATTGCATTTTATCTAAATAAAATCGTCGAGAAGAATTTAAATTAGTTTCATACCTAGAAGGGAATTTTAGTGTTATTACATGTTATCCTACTTCATTCAATCGTTCATTCATCTGACAATCATCATTCATTCACACACTCATTTGAACAGAAAAAGACAACGGGAATATTTTATTAAGATTATGTGAATTATATTTGCCTGATTTCGGGGAGGGTGAAGATCCCGGTCGTTGATGGCCATCCAGCGCAAAGGGGTGGTGGAAATGTTAAGGGTCTGAAATTTTCATTTCTTCACCAATCCGGTTTATGTTCAAACGATCGATGCGTTTGCGGTGATGAAGGTGACCCAAACCACTTCGCAACAGACTTCCCATTGACAAACCCCCTTAATTTCATGAAACCCAGTGATGAAAACCTTTCGACGTGGTGCGAAAATATTGTTCAAAACAAAAAATCCCTGGCACGACTCATGAATATTATGAAGATCCTACATGGACGAAAGCACTATATCATCATGGATTAAGAAAATTTTTTCTCGCTTCCACCAGCAATTAAGACATTCATTGCAACTTTTCTCAGTTTATTCTATGTGTTAATTATTGTTGTTGCTTCGATTTATTTTTTTCTCCTTTCTGTAATTCATCTTCTCGCTGCGAGGGCTTTGTGTAATCATAAGCCTTATCTGGTCGGTTACCTCCCGTTGGATTAATAATAATTAAAATCAGGCGAATTGTTGCCTCATCATAAAGAATAACTTTTGTACTGGAAGTTCTTCGATAACTCCAATTGCTTAGAAGATTGTGACACCTAGCTGGAAACCTCTCATAAGTTGCATTCTCTTCCAGCCTCTTTTAACATTGTAGTTTCAAACCTCATGAAATTAAAGGAAGAAATGGAGGACGGGGAACGAAATTTTCTTTTCCTTTTATCTCCTGATAAAAAGAATATACCTTCACCTACCAGATTGCCAACAGAATTTTTTTCGATTGTGAAGAAATTTCTTTAAGTAGTTTACTTAAAACTGTACTTCCAATCTGTACCTTCAAAGGATCTGCAGTCCGATCTATTTTATCAGAAGAAAATGGCATTTAATTTTTACTCACTCAAAGAAAATGAATGATATTTTTTCGTGCAGTGTTTCCACGTGTCTTTGTTGATTCATAGTTAGATATATGTTCTTGAAACTCAATTGTTTAATTATCGTATGCAGATTCTTTGCAAGTGAAACTCTACCAGAGTTTAAAAAATACGTGACCAAATTTAAAGGGTAGGTCATTCATACAAGAAACAAGTTATTTTCGCAATAGAAAAGGCTTCGAAAATGCAAAAGGGATTCACTATAAGAGGCACTTTTGTCAGTGAACTTGCAAAAGAAAATGAATAAGATGAAATATACATCTCAGATTCAATGGAATACAAATTTACAATAGCACAACAACGCAGTTTCATGAGTAACAACATGCGAAGCGTGTACCGCCTCAGACGGCATGTCCTTTGGACACTTACTTATTCTCTTCCAACACTCCTTAACTCTAAGCATGAGGGACTGGCGTACAGAATACGCCAGTAAGTTATTTGTTGCTGTGAATTTTCGACTATTCCCTCCCTGAGCTCTCTCTAACCCAATAGGAACATCCATCAAGTACAATGCGTCAAGCGATTCGTTCACTCTCGCTCCTGTCTTCCAATCTAAGCATTTTTTTGCGCTCGCATCACGTCAGCAAACTCAATACGCCAGAAACTGGTGCGCTGCCATCAGATTCGAAGACTAAGACCCGACGGCCGCACGCAGAAAAACTGATAAGTGAGCAAAAAGGAGAGGATTTTTCTACTCTTTCAATGAAAACTACCAAAAATTATATACATCTGGTGAGCAACTCACGATCGGTAAAAAATTGAAACCCTTTCGTAGGAGATGCTCATTTATTCAACATATGCCGAATAATTTTCTTCTTTTTCTATTTTATCTGTCATTCTGTTCCTCTATTTCTCTCTATGATTGTTCCTGAACAGATTAAAGTAATAAACTAAGAAAAAAGTATAGAAATGTGAAGCAGAGGGTGGGAAAAAAACCATCTGGAGTACACAATACGCCGCCTCTCCCAAACTGTTCCATACGCTGGACCCTCCCACGAAGGGTTAGGTTCTCCAAAGGTTTGCTGTCGATGCCGCGTCCTACTTCCCATTAGCGTATCGCATACGACGTTTAGTGCTGTTATTCGTGTAAATGGGTAGTTGTGCTGTTGCAAATTTGTATTGCATTCAATCCTTGATGTGCTTTTCACTTGGTGTCCCCTTCTCTGTCGCTCAATTCCCTGTAGCGAATCCCCTTTGCATCTCCTACCCCATGTGCTATTGCGAAAATGACTTGCTTCTACATGCCTGACTTGCTTTTCCATTTGGCCACATTTTCTATAACACCTTGTAGATTTGGAAAACATCGATATGAATCTCTCGTGTAACGTTCACAGCATAAATATGTTGTAGCTAATTTAGCGAAATTAAAATTATTTAATCTTTTTCGACAGAAAGAAAACGAATGTAGTAGAATCCATTTTTGTCTTTTCCCACATGCTTAAAAATATTCTAATTACACCACCTATTTTAAGATCAGATTCTGTCGAAAGCTTTGATGGCTAAATCTGCCTTAGTTTTTCTTCATCGTCTGACATGATGGCATAATCATTTTCTTCAGTATTTAATCCTTAATCCTCAATACTTTTAATATATTAAATGCGAAAGTGTGTCTGTCTGTTTGTTACGCTTTCACGGCCACACTACCAAACCGATTTGGATGAAAATTCGCAGAGTTGTAGCTTGAACAGAAACGGACATGGAATTTGTGATTTTATCATAAATTCAATATTTTTGACTACTGACAACAATTATATAATTAACAAAGAAAGGCCCATTGACTCAGCGATTCGCGATGAAGATTACCACTTTATTTTTCAATCAACTGTTACGTTATCCTTAAGGCTACGCGCATACAGGAAATTCCTTCGGCAACTAAACAGTTTAGTCGGGTTGCCTGCACCGCGCGATTTCGCGGCGACTTAACTGTTTAGTTGCGACGGGTGCGCTTACAAGAGATTTTTTATCTCTTTCGATTCTTTATTTTTGGAAGTGTCCGCTGCCTTCTCATGCTATGTAAGAGCGCTAGACGCACCAGGGTACCTTGAATAGCTATACAACTTTTAGTTTTTTTTCCGAAATTTCTCAAATTTATTTCCTGTTAATATTTTCTCCCGAAACTATCATTTCAAATATCAGAATAAATGATTAACTCCCCACGAATTACTGCTGCACCACACTGACATAACTCCTGAGCGAAACTGAATGGCCGATGCATTATCACTATGTAAATTCAACTATACAAATTTGAAATACTCCTCTCTTATTTCTTCTTTTAATAATTTTTTTCTAATTAAGCAACAGTAAACTATTATAATTTTGTAAATTAATAAGGCACTTCCTAGTTTGCTATGATATTCCCAATGCCACTTTTTCTTACAACGTCCGTGTGTGAAGAATCGAGTTCAAACACTTCGTTAACCCACAGCGCCATCGCTAGACTGAATGATGAGCTTTCATTTTCAGGCCCCGTTGAGCCATTCCAGCATAATAAAATTCCTGGTTTCATTTAGCTATTTCACATAACTGTCTTGTCTAAAAAATTGGAATCAATCACTTCGATTCATTTACTCCTGTTGAGTCTACGAAGCGTCAGTTGAGATCACTCATCACTGCTATTCCTAACCGTTTTTAAATAAGGTCTGAATCATATTCAAACATTAGGCGGGAAAGTTGCGTATTAAAGTTCAAGCAAATATGGGCAGCGGGATTTTTTTTTATAGTGATACAATTTATTTTTTTCTCAAATTCATTTTCAGTTAACACTCATTTCAATGATTAGATTGAATGGTGAACATTCGTTTTCATTGATTTCTTTATCAAATGCTTTGATGATCATTACTAGTAATAAGCGAGTTCTGTACATAAACCTATAATTCGAATTTATTTAGGTTAATTTAAGGTCACGTGGTCTAACGTTTTAAAACGTGCTCATTTCTGAATTATTTTAGTTATTTAAATACGCCCGTATCTTATAAGTGCCAGAGAATTATCTTTAAGGCCTATAAGCCTCAAGAAATCGCTCTGAGCTCCTGTTCTATGTATTTAATTAAAAAATAATTACACAATTTTTGCACTCTAGGTGCTGTACATATATTTCTTTATTTAAATTACTTCCTTATTTATTGGAATAACTAATATTGCTTTATAGATCGAAATTATTTACTGTTTATTAATTAATTTCGTAGTATTCATTAAAACTTTAAAATAAATCTTTATTGCTATTTTTAGAATAAAAACTGTCGTTATCTCTCGTGTTTGTTTTTTTAAACCCAATTTCTCTTAATTCGAACTTTTGGATACATCTAATTTTTATTGTGGATCCCTCAGTTTCAAATTAGCCAAATTCGAATTTGTTATCAATATTCAATTTAAAAATAGTTTGCGGAACAATTTATCAAAGTACATCAGTTTTTTCAGAGTAAAGTAGCCGAGCAGTGACAGTATATTTGTGCAGATGTGTTACAATTGATTAAGCCGTGTTCAGCATTGAAATTTCAATATGATTAAATTTAATTTTAAATTTGGTACATCATTTTAACATATTCCTAATTAATTACTTTTTGCAAATTTTATATTATGTTGTTTTATAATGTTAAAAAATGTTTTATATTTAAAAAATGCGATATATCGATCCTAAAATTAAATAGCATTTAGATTATGTTAAAAAAGTTTCGCTTTTTTTCTAATTTTGTATAAAATTATTTTTAAATTTTAATTTTACATTTCCTTATACTCGGTATACAGAAACCAACTGTCTTGAAAGAGATGTGAAGTTAAATGATTTGCTAATTCAATTTGTTGAAATTTGCAACTTAAAATTGCTTATATAGAAATTAAATTGCAATAAATGCAAAATTATTTGGTTTTGGAAGTCAGAGTAGGGAAAACGGGGGCTCCTAGAGGACTTAATTCGGCCCTGCCTGTTTTAAAACTTCCAAAGAACATTCGATAAATATCCAAATAAAGAAATAAATAAATACAAATTTCGGAAAATTTAAAGAAATCAGACAAAGAAATTATAAAAACAAAATTATCTAGTAAATCTCGTGTGTGTGTGTGTGTTGCCGCTCTACAGGCCAGACCACTGGATTTTAGCCACTAAATTTGGCACAAACATACTTTGGAGGGTGGGAATGTGCATCTCGGAGCCCCTTTTTAAAAATTTTAATTAGAATTTTAATTAATTAAATATTAAGCGAAATTTTGGCGTTTTTCCTTTATAACTTCCGAAAATATTACAGCATAACGCTATCTTGAAAGTTCAAAATATTACCTTTTCAATGATATCAATTAATTTCCCGTACAATTTTTTCTCTAATTTTAATGAATTTTTAAAAATATTTTTTTGGCATAATTTACAACAATACTTTTAATTGTTGCAACGCATTTCAAACCGTTTTAATTGTTTAAACAAACATTTAATTGCGTGTTTTTCCATCATTGTTGAAACATAAGGTAATATCTTAATGTTTAATGCTGTGTTTTAATCAGCACATTTTCATCCAGCTAACATGAGGCTGGAAGTAAAATGTGCCACGCCATTTTAAAGTTAAAATCTGATACATATTTTGTAAGAAGAATAAGAGTGAAGTTGATGCCAACAATGTGCAGTTTGATGTTGATCACAGCCAGTCACTTAACTCTATTAGAGACGTTCATGCAGACAACGAACAGAACAGGTGCAAAGCTACTGAAATAACATAAATTAAATGTCTATCACAATTTGAAATTGTTAAGGGAACCATGAATATTAAATTATGCATAAGAGATTCAATTCGAATTATATTCCCGGTGAACAAGCTAGTCGCCGAAGATGGCTAGTACACAATGAATACGAAAAACATTGAATGCGACACGATTCTAAATAGCACGAGCTCATTCCAAAATGCGCACATCACCATAATTAAAATATTTTGTCTATTAATGAAGTATATTGAGTAAATAAATGTTTCATATCTAAAAAATGTTAATAAAAATGTTTCATAGTTTTCAAATGTTTATAGCACAGGTCACATGAGTTAGATTAAGTTTGCCCAAGTGACAGCTTCTCTTGCGACTCAAAATTTTCTTTTCACTCAAATTTTGAAACAAAAAACTGTGTATAACATAAAATGACAACGTTTTCATTAATGTCTTTAAAAAATTCATATTCTATGATATCTCATTCATCGCTTAGTTGAGAAAAAGGGATGTTGACAAAGAGAGATAAATAATATAAAGGATAAAATTAAAATTACCGACTTCAATGCATCTGAAATATCAACTAAGAAAAGACCAATTAAGCTAATTAAAATTATGTAATAAAACACATGCATTATTAATAAATATGGAGTAACACTTATTAAAAGTATGCAAAATTATTATTCATCTTAAAATTAATAACTGATAATAAATATAGCGCAAGCCTTCTTTCTATACACTCAATCAATAATTCGATATCAATCCTAATAATCTCAGCCATTTTTAAGGCTAAATTATTTTAAGAATAGCGCACGCGTCTTTAAAACGCCTTTAAATAAAGCTTCGTAAAGTTAACGCGCCAATTTCTGAGCTCGCTTTGTGACCTTCACCTCTTGTATTACCGTTGGTTTTCAAAGAAACGCAATCAGTAATATATCTAATAAAACAGAGTAACCCAATTAGTTTACTTAATTTATATTTAGATGCATTCATGACAATGACAACATAATTGACGACGACTAATAATAGTTAAAAATAGACATCTTTATTAGATAATAATAATATAAGTATATATAAATACAACCGATTTAATCTTAATCCTCGATTAAACATACTTACGAAATAGAATTAGCCGGGGTCAGCAGAAGGTCGATGTAATAGTAGTTCGTCATTTCTAATAATACTATTACACTTTACTGTAACCAACGTCATCACAATTCTAACCGTATTTATATTGGTAAAAGATGTGACGGTTTATAGAAGCTATTTAGCATAAACCCAAACTGGTTTGCTTTACTGGTTGATTAATGTTAGATCTCGTCTAACAATAACCATGATTCGAAAAAGGTTGATAAAAAAGAACATTTTGGCAATCAGTATTTGTAGCAAAGCTAACATCACCCCTTGAATGAACAGAGCAGAGCAATTATTTAGTTAACCGAACTATAAAGTTGCATGTATGCGGGCTCTAACTTGAGCCCATGGTTTTTTAACATGCATCTAAAATGTTGCCCGATTAATAATTGCATGTATGCGCACAGCCTTAGACCAGACACTTCTCAGGTTGTAAAAATTGTACTTGTCAGAGCAAAATCAAAAGTAGCTCCTTTAAAGCAGGTAATTATCCCCAGATTAGAGCTGCTGGCATGCTGTATTGGTGCCAGGTTGGCACATTCGGTACAGCAAGCACTTAATATTACTGAAATGGAAACCATTTTTTAGAGTGGTTGCATTTTTGCATTGTATAAGTTAAGGGAAAATGGGGGATGGTTAGTTTTCTTATCGGATAGAATTAAAGACCTTATTTCCTAACAGAGAGTGGAGACATGTACCAGGAAAAACTAATCCGGCTGATTTAATTCAGCTAACTAAAGATGCATTAAGGTGATGTACTACGTCGTACGTGCGTCGAAACGAGAATAATTTTTATTTGACTCCTAGCGCAGACGAACCTGCGCAATGGAATACATGAATATGCTGATTCAATTTAGCTTAATTGATTTAATTACTTTTATCAATATTTAAAAAGTGGTGTATAGAGAAGATTAATTTTTCATTGCAGCATTCAATTGGGTGTAATCAACATGGTGGTTGTAACTTTAAATTTTTATAGGACTTGACAAAAAAAAACTTTCAATAAACAATGTGGGGTAGGAAATTAAGTGACAATCCGCAAGAGAGTGCCCGTATGGTGAGACGATGTCGTGATCAGAAAGCACCTTCTGAATGACGGTAAGATACCTTAGTCCGTCTAGGCGGTCTGGTGAAAGATGAGGGTAAATCAAACGGTTGTAGAGAATCGAAAGAAAGCGAATCTCGCTGCTTTCCTCTTGATTTTCAGCACCCTCCCCTCTGTATAGCGAAGGTTGTGAGCTTTGTTCACTTTTATCACCCACTAAAATTATAAACAGCAATTCAACCTCAACATTTAAATATTTTTATGTTCTTCATGGTATTAATTAGAAAAAATAATATAAACCGGCTGGATTATCCTCTTTGAACCTCGCATACTCCCACTATATGACGTTTGACTTATACAGTGTTTAGTTTCGTCGTATTGCGAAGAGAATCGTTTACACTTTGGACTTCTCCCAGACTGATTGGGTAACTGATTTGCTAAGGATCTATAATTTTGGTGTCTCCACTCTATATCAAATTTCATTTTTCTATCGATTTTGATACAAATTTGATTTATCGCGTTCACATGTTCATTGACAGACTGACTCCCATTCAACCAGTTGATATATTTGGACTAAAATTAGATACAGAAAATTCAGGCTATAAAATTGTATCCTGAATTTCACCCGTTAAGAAAGTTGTGTTTTTCAGTTGTCATAGGCAATCGGAAGACCAGACATGAACTCTTCACTTCGACGGAAATCGAGCAAAATAATATTCCAAACTACAATATCTGCATAAAGTCCTCATATATCATTTCATCCTTCTAGTTTGCTGCATCATCGAGTTATTATGCTCACAAGCAGACGGAAGACTAACATGAATATATGTAAAAAAAAAATTTTCAGTCCCATGAGGGTCTGACACATCGAGTGCCATCAAACTCTTGAGATTTGCAATTTTTTGACGATTACAATACTTTCTATTTACATAATTTGTGAACAAGAAAGTAGAAATGTAAGTTTTCTGCCGCTAAATATTCATACGAGTAAATGCTTTAAGAGTCAGAAACTTCAGGGAAGTTCGTTGGACATTTTGGGATTTCAAATAAAGAAGAGAAGACACAAATTATTATGAGTTATTTGAAATTGAAAATAATGGATGAGATTATCCTCAGCAGGCATTGAATTTTTCTAATATTGCAACGTGCCCTTCACAAGTCCTGCTCAATACTGATTGTCTTACGCCGTTGAATTGCGACGGTACAGGCTTCCTTGAGGCCGAAAAAATATTTTTAAAGTTGTAGTGTGTGTCTGGTAATTAGTCCTAAACATGAACGCTTAAGCGCAGAGAGCTCGATGGATCAAATTTTGCGAATGACCATTAAATCGAACTCATTGATCTGTATCAATTCTGGACCATGCAGATCGAAGACATAATTTTAAAAAGCGCATACTATATTATCTTTAGTGTGCTGTGTTTTTGTGATTTCAATTTTTTGCGTGTGCATTCGCGCGTATGTTCAAAGATAAGTTTTAAACTCTTATGATTTTTGCGCTTATTTATAAGCACGTCTCAGCTGATTCTAATCCAAATATTAGCTTAATGTCTGCGTAGAGGCTATAAAATTAGACTAATTTAAACTAAGAAGAAAATATATCAAAATTAGGGCGGGCCGAAAAAGTAGAAGTATTTTATATCTTTTTGCGGTAGTGCGGAAAAGTTGCCAACTCTCGTCATTAAAAAGTGTACAAAACGGTATACTATTTGATCGAATCAGAATAATTCTAATCTATGTCTTCTAGATTTTCTGGTAATTTAATTATAATTAATATCAACGGTTTTGAGGAACGGCAGACGGCACTTACAGATTTGTTATATGCATGTGCTTTCGTATCGATCTCACTATAGCGATTTTGAGGTATGGTAGCACTTACGACGGCCCTTTGACGGATGAACATATAGATTCATTTCAGGCAGATTCTGTGAAAGGTTTGACTAAAATCTTCAAATTTGAAGCAAAGGGCGCATTCCAATCTTCGGGTCTGTAGTTCCTTGCGTTTTAGAGTCATTGTGTCGACAGTCTGACTGGTATAAATCGAAAAAATGCTCTTTTTGGAGTCAGGGAGGCCTGAAACGTATGGCCAAAGTCGATGTCGAATTATTTGAATACCATTGAAGGGTTCAGGAGAAAGACTATGAGATTCCAATTTTTAGCATTTTGAAGGAACCGAAAAACAAGTTTTACTAATGCCCAGAACAAGTAGTTAAATAATATTAATATAATTTCTTTTAATTTACTTAAGTTGTGAGTTAAGTTTAGCTAAATTAACGTTCCTTTTCGAAGCAACGAGAGAGCTATTTTGGGACAGACCTAGTAAATTTGAGCCGCAGTCAGATGACGTGACGACATCCGAGCTGGCCGCCCCTTCTCCTATTTTCCATACCACCCTCCAGATGACGACCACTTTGCATTTAATTTTCAATGCACAAGAGATTTTCATTTAAGACACCATCTGCAGAGGCAAGAAAATTGTGGTTTTAGAAGATTTTGCGGTTCAGGGCAAATTAAGCTAAACTAATGAAGGTTTATTGTACTAGTGGCCGGCTGGGCCGAGGTCCTTGACACGTTCGTTTGACCGGATTTCACTGTTGTTTTTTATATAGTATCTAATTTAGAAAGTTTTATGGCTCTGTAAGTTTACTTTTATGGGATGGAGGGGCCGTGTTTATTGTTCTTTTCAATTGATAAGATTATACCTTTTCATTTAAGAACTAATTATAGAATTTTTTAAAATTTTTATTAATGATTGATAATATTGTTTTATATTTCCAAATATTCATTTAATTGGTTGGTTTTATTGAGACCTTTGTCTGTGCCTAGGCTTTTAACTTTCAAGAAAAAAGATTTTTAACTTCCTTTGAACTTTAACATTTTGAGAGGTATGAAACACTTTTTTACATGTTTGTCCTGGGTTCTGTCTGCTTTTATTGAGGAGTTGTCTAGTCTCACTTTACTTTTGGTTCCTAGGCAGTCATTGCGAAAAATCATCAAATGAAAATAATTGTTTTATACTACGCACGTTACTTTTAAAAGTAGAATATCGTAAAATAAGAAAAAAAACTGTTGTGCATCTAATAATTTTGTCAGGGATTGGAATATTAATTACATTACGTATAGAAATTTTCGTCTTCGATCGTCTTTTTATTCTCTCTCTCTGGCTTACACCGATCTCTGGCTGCTGTCTTACACGTTGTTTCAACTGCGATTCAATCGAGTCCCTTTAGTGACCTCTTTAACGGCGGATACTGGGTGGATCTTGGACCTTGAAAATTACTTTAAAGAGCCCAATCTGAAATGGAAACTGCCTGATAAAACACATTTAGGCCTCTTGCAAAAATGGCGCCTGATTTGCATTTTCTAGTGTCGTCAACTCTATCTACCCGCGAAGCAGGAAGTTTTCAACTCTATATTGTATGCATTATGAGTTTAAAAGCTGAAATAACCTTACAGTAAAGTGCGAAAACATAAAATTCTTTTAAAAAATTTTAAAAAGCTTCTATTGTACACTTGGTAGGAATTCATAAACTCAAATGTGCAGCTTTCTATATCTCTTTGTACGCATTTTTCATGGCTATAAAAATATTTAGAGACAAAAATAAAATGGATTCGCTATTTTTAAGAGGAAATTTCACCGTTCTATTGAAGCAACTGGAAAAGGTGGAAACTAAAAAAAGCAAAATATTCTTTGTGTTATTGTGTGACATGATTTTAATATTTTTCAGAACGACGCTGATTCCCGTAAAATATTTTTTTTTATTAGAAAACATTTATTTTGTCTCATGCGTGGTACAGAAATATTTCTTTATTTGAATTCTTTTAAAAATAATCGACAATAGATTTTCTTCTTGATAATATTGAATGATCAACAATATCGAAACACGTTGAGTTTCGTTTTAGTGAACAATGAAATCATTGGTATATCTATCACGAACAAGGAATCCCTTTTGTCTGAAATTTAATATAAAGGTGCACTGCCGAACATTTCAGTACTGACAGAGGAACAAAGTATTTAAAATGAAGATAACACTCTGCATTACAACGTTGTTAAATCTTTGTGTTCTTCATGGACTCTGCAACGTTCTACAAAGTTTTAACAATGAAGATATGATTAGTTGCCACTATCACATCCTGTGCGATTTAAGTAAGTTTCAGTGAGTATGGGTTTTATCTCCTGTTTCCTGCATGACCGTCTAAAGAATAGATCTTTAAATTGGGTCCAACCGATATCAGTAGACATGCATGTCATGAATAAAGCAATCCATAAGTTTATAACACTATATTAAGTGCAGCCCTGTTTAATATTATGCGATTACCAGTATGTAGATGACCCTTTGCAAGAAGGCGCTTTGAATTGTTGATATGTTGTGTGCCTGTTTTAGATTTTGTTAAAAATTGAGATAGCATGTAGCACCAGCATGTTTATCTCCAAACAAATTGGACAGCAACAGAATATTATGTTCTAATAGATGATAAGTTTATATTTCGCTGGGAAAAACGGCTTTAAAGAGGATTCAAATCACCACAGAACTAGAACCATTTAAAACATCTGAAATATAAATGGACAGTAAACATTAAATAACACAAAATGTACAAACAATTATTATTGTATTTGACTGCAATATCTCGGTTTCATCTCAGTGTAAAACTCACGAGATTTTATCTTTACTTATACTTATTTCGCATGCAAGTGTTTTCGACGCTTGAATGAACCCCTTAAATGTGTGCACTTTTTGCACAGCCGATCACTCTGAACGAGAAAAAAATAAATCGTGTATTATTATGATAAATTCTAATATCATCATTTCATCTGGATTTTTCTTCCTTCTTCAGATGCTTTTGATGCTGTTAAAGTTCTGATAGTTGACGGTTCGAAGATATTTCTCTTTCAATTCCGTTCAGCATTTTGTCTGTCTGCAAATTTATTTGTTACGCAGTCACCACCAAAATATTTGTTCGATTTTCTATGATTGAGGTTTTTTCAGGTTGAAAGAAGCGACATTTATAAAGGAA
Source organism: Araneus ventricosus (assembly GCA_013235015.1). Lineage (NCBI taxonomy): Eukaryota > Metazoa > Arthropoda > Arachnida > Araneae > Araneidae > Araneus > Araneus ventricosus. Next base: position 5,796 of record BGPR01020713.1, on the reverse strand, counting down.
TTTTTTTCATGCCGTTTCAAGATGGTGGCTGTTTTAGTGATTTCAATGTGTTTCTGCGACATTGGCGACTTTCACACCAATAAAATGTACGGATTATTGTGGCATTGTTTAGTTTACTTAAATTAACGTTCCGTTTCGAAGCAAAACGAGGGATACTTTGGGACGGACTTTGTAATTTTGAACCGCGTCAGATGGCGAGGACGACACGCTGGCGGCCCCTCTTCGACCTTCCGCACCACAGCAGCAGGAGGACGTTTGGCCACTGGGTATGATTTAACGTGCAACAGGCCCCAAACACGCTGGGTCTTCAGGGGAATCGGGTACCCTCTGGCCCAGAAGTCGAAACATTTACACTAGGTGACCGCGACCCTTCAATTTGGTATTGGCAACATACTTAATTGTAATTTTTTTAACACTAATAACAAGAGAATTTAATTTTAACTTTGTTTATAATGATAAAAGCAGATATTTAATTCTGATTTTGTTAATACTCATAAAAACAGACATGTGATTGCATTCCTTTAATACTGATAAAAGTGTATATTTAATTGTAATTTTATAAATGCTGATGAAAACGAGAATTTGTGTAAATGATTTACATTGAAAAAGTGTTTGAGAGCGAGTGTTCCATGTTAAGTGTTGCTTTTTTATGTTAAGTTCCGTCTAATCATGATTTCTCTTTTTCCGAAAGTATGCTTTTCCCACAATACTACCAAATGGTTCATGTCATAGAAGATTGATGACTGCCTCTACTCGCGGGTGTAAAATTAGTAAACAACTGTTCCAGTACATTTTTATGTAACTTTATTATGTTAATATATTTATTTTGTAAATACAGGGAGAAAATTTTTATATAATATAGGTGTTGAATATTGTACATTGATTGGCCTAAGATTGTAAATATAACTTAGCAAATTATCTGTAAGACAGTATATACATTGGGATTAATTCAAAAATTTCCTCCTCTAGAGAAAAATTATGATGTCTGGTGTTCCTGGTAAAAAAATTCCAAAATTAACGACAACATTGGATAAACCATTTAAGACTGCAATGAAGAACCGATAATAACATTTTTTGGGAGGGAGGGCTTGAGGTCTACGGTTCACAGAACTACTAGCACGAATGTCACAAATATCGATTGGAATCCCAAAAAATTTTTTAAATGTGTAAATTGCTTTTGAATATATTGAAAGAACCATTACTGAAATGCCAGGTCTTTGGGAATATGCATGGGTTACAGTTATTTTTAATATCTCTTATCCTACCAAACCGCAGGGTTTTACTATTGATTGTAAACAATGTAAATCCATTTCGACCTATAGATAACGGAAGAGAGAACTATCTTCAAAATTCACTTTTGAAGTGGGATTCTGGTGGAGAAATAAAAAATGTTCGCATGATCCCGCCTCACCATTTCCATTTTTCTGCTTCAAGAGTTTGCTTTACCCAACACATTTTTCTTTTCTTCTCTTCCTCAAATCCTTTGACTGTGATTTTTTATTTCTTTAAACAATTTTCTATGCGAGTTTTTTCTAATTTATTCAATTTTCTATTTGAATGAAGATAATATGTTCCAAGTATGCCACATTGTAGAGGGAATTCTCCCCCAAGCTCATTCTAAACCAAAGGCTGGGACATAATATTCCTATAACCAAAAAATATTATATTTTTATGCATGGAACATGATTATTATAAACGAATTATATATTGCTAAAACCTATTTATATATTTACAATGTTATGCAATCAATATCAATGCAAAAAGACATGTGTGGCGTTTATCAATAGGACAAAACTATCGAACATATGCAGAATAAGACTCTTCTGGTTTTTGGAGAGAAAATAGGCTGTATCGTCTTGGTGACTAAAGATAAAATGTGTGTGTGGGACATATTGCAAGGGTTTCAAACTAGTTTTTATCCTGGTGGTAATTTTAAAATTGGAGTAAGACGTATATGTCCCTCTAATAGTCAAAGGGTCCCGATATACTTCTTACATCTGTACCTGTTATCTAACTGATGATCAAGTAGAACAATTTAGTTAAACAATCTATAGACAGATTAGACAGCTGATATACAAATTCAGCAAAGGGTGTGAAGAGAACCCATAATGATTAGTTTCAATTTAGTTTTAGTTATATTAACGTTCAGTTTTGAAGCAACACGAGGGCTATTTTGGGACGAACCACGGTTGACGAAGACGACAACTGAGATGGCACTCCCTCTCCAAAATTCCGCACCACACCAGCGGGAGGACGTTTGATTCCATACGTATGATTAATCGCGCAACAGTCCCGATACACGACGGATCTTCAGTGGAATCAGGTTTCGACCCTGGAATCCTTTTGCTCCAAACCCTAAACCTTACCACTAGGCCACCGAGGCCGCAGAACCCGTAAGAAACAAATTACTATAAGGACACAATTAAACTACATTTGATTCTAATGACATAAAAAATGGATAACTAAATTAATATAATTAGCTCAAGTTCTACTCTTCTTAAAATTTTTCTGCGTGAAGTTACTTTGTGGTTCGTAAACTTTGGAGTCAAATCTTCCCTGTTGCCAATAAAGCGGAAAACGCAACACGCATTTTCTGTTAGAGTATTTTGAAGAGCGGAAACTTCGTTCATGAAGAACGAGTTTTACCACGCTTAATAATTTTGATGGACTGATTCATATTATTATTTTAATTATTTATTTGGGAGATAAAATACCCAAAGCGGGAGTAAAATGCGTCAAGGGGGCGAAGAATACGCAATATGGCCTTGCGTCATGGTATGATGGAAAAAACCGACACGCAATTTGAATGCATTTTTTCAACCGATTATAACGAAAATGGGGCACAGATCTACAATTAGGGTTACAAGACCACATACCATTTTTTTCAACTAATTCATTGCGTTTAAAAGTTATTATGTTCACAGCCAGGAGACCGACAGCCAGTCAACGCTCGAATGCCTCTGATCCGAAATTCGATACCGACCTTCATTCCTGATGATAAAACTGTGTAGCAGATTTTGTCTATCTAGCTAGTTAAATTTTTGAGTTATCGTATTCAGACATAACTCCACTTGTGCCCTCGGTGCCTATAACACGAGGTTACCCTTCCAATGGATGGGCACAAGGTGGATTTATGAAACCAAACCCCTCACAAGGATGACCCACATCGGAATGAAACCTCCCGACAACTTTATTGACCAAATCAAAAATATTTCTCAAATGCTTACAACAAAAGATATACAATAATGCACAATGGTTTCACAGAAGAGTATACATGCATATTACATGTGCAGCCTCCGCTATAGAATTTGAGGCCTATCTAGAGACATTGCTTCTTTGTTACATACAAAAAACTTTTATGAGTTAAGTTATTGCGTAGAAAATAATTATATAAATATGAAAACAATATTATAAATTTTTATTAAACACTATTTAATATCATACCAATAGATTGTTAACTTAGTTAATGTATTGACCTTAATGAGACAATGTATTTACACTAAATGGATTATATAAGTAAAAGGATTAAACAAATTAAAAAGGATTAATTGCATTAAAAGAATTAAGCAACTTAAAACATTATATTTTACACTAAAAGGATTAACATTTGAAAAATGTTAATACTATTTAAACACCTAACCACTTTTAACTTTTTATAATTAACTTTTTTTTCAGACAGACAAACTGACTTCACGTGGACAGATTTTATCGAAAATATGATAAAACCTACAAATTAAGTGTAAGGATCACATACCAAATTTCAATAGCTCAAATATTTTTTGAGTTATCGTGTTCACAGACAGGCATAATGTCAAAATTGTGTTTTCGGACTCTTTAACGTCTGAAACTTCGAGATTCATTAGAATCTCGAGTTCGATTTTTTTGACCATTACAATACTTTCTCTTTAAATATGTAGTGAAATGCAATGAAACACAGAAGCGCAAATGAAGTCGAGCGTGTGAAAATCGCGAAACTGCCTCTGCGAGGCCTCTCCCCCCCGTCTTCTTTTTCTTCTGGGGTCGTCTGAGATCACATCGGAATATCTGATGGGGGGTCGTAACATTTGCAGCAGTCACCTGTAAATTTCGCCCATGTCCCAAAATTGTTCCTACAATTGCTTTATGAAATTATTCCCACGGCCGCTACTTTGAACAACAATTTTGTTTGTTCCGCTCGTTGTACCTGTTTGCTGGGTTGTAGCTGTTTGCTCCAATATATATTTTTTTCTTCTGATATTATGTCTCTCCCGTCACAACTTGAGACGCCCTTTCAGCTTCATTTGTCACCCACGTTTCATTGCATTTCTTGTTCGTCTTGATGTGCGCTATCATCGTTCTAATTTTTTCGAAATCCTTTCTGAACAACCTTAGAAAAGCAAAAAGTTAGTTAAAACAACAATACTTCCATCAACATAGAACAGAGGTTCGTAACCTGTGACACGTTTACATCTGGGAGTCTACGACTGACTGGCTGGGGGAAAACGAAAATGATCTCGGTAATAGAGGGAAACACGAAGTAAAAATAATCTGGACATTTAGTTCCCCGAGTTCGTGCGAAAAGTGAAAGCTGTAGAAGTAAGAAAGCCTATTCACGAAATAAAAAGAAGGAAGGAGCAGATTAAGACCTAGTGATTGATTAGTAGTTTTCTGCCATCAATCATATTGCACGATTACGGCCGAGTCATCTAGATCATCGCAAAATCTTTAGCTTCTCTATACTCCATTTTTTCTGCCCTTTTTCTTTTATTCTTTCTTATCAGGATTATCCAGAAAAATCCCGATTCCTCTCATAATTTTCTCTTTTCCGCTGTTTCGTTTTTAAAAAGCTGTTGAAGAAAGCATGACTAATTGATTATCACGAAGAGTAATTCATAGCTTTCATCATCAGTTAGTGCTAAATTATTCCAATTCTGGCTTTTAATTGTTTTCCTTTTTGTTGATGAACTTATACCATTAAAAATATGGAAGAAAATGTAAAATCAAATATAAATTACCTATATATAATTAAGTAGTTTCTAGTCATTTGGCTCTAAAAGCTAACTAGCTAACCTAGACTCTTAAAGTTATTAATAAAAATTGATTGAGGGGATATCACAGATGTACTTACTCACAAATAAAAATACTAATCAATAGGTAAGCGAATAAAATTAGAATAGCCGACTGTTTGATATCGCATTATCACAATATGATTTTCATTGCATTTACTTTTATATTTAGATGAAACTCAGAGGTTGCGTCAAATGGCAGAAGAAATTTCAGATCAGGTAATACTTAATGTATTTTTTAAAGGTCAAATTAATTAATTGATCATTGTATCGGTAGTAAAGAATTTTCAATGTTTACAGTGATATATATGTAGTGAATCGCAGTTGTTCTGGTTTGCGCCTCAACTTTTATTTTAGTTTAGTCAGATTGACTTCCTATTCTACATTAGTCAATTTGTTTACTTATGTCATTTTAAAACGAAGCCAAATGATGTCTCACAAATTATAGAATATTACATGTCTTCGTTTCGTCAAGACGAAGTCATTTAATATTCTCTGGTTTTAAGAAGCGAGATTTATTTAAGAACTAATAGGCATTCTATATGAGGGACGTTCCGAAAGTAGATTTCGTAATATTTATTTACAGAGAAGATGCAATACAAAGCGAGAAAACACATTGTCATAACAAAACACGATTTTTCCCGAATTCACGACAGAAGGATCGACATCAGAGGAGCAATGACGCATGCGCTGAATGCGTCAAGAACGACAAGATATGTCTGGTCAGATAACGTTCATATACAAGCCTTCG
>BGPR01020712.1:0-19947 GCA_013235015.1 Araneus ventricosus | reverse complement strand
CATCGTTGATGATGTTGCCACTCTTTAATTATGGATAAATATTTTACGTTTAAGTTCGCATTGCTTCAGTTCTTCCATCAACTGAAAACATAATAATTATTTATTTATGATGATTTTCTTTCCCATTCTGGATTATGTTGCCACTCTTCTAGGTTTAATTATTTTTCCTCACGAAACATGATTTGTGGTGAAATGTAGGAAAACGATTTGCAAGCAATGAGTCAATCTCCCAGAGTCGAAGTGAGCTGAAATTCCTTACAGATTATGCAACGTTCTTCACAGAAACTGATACGCTTGATTAAGGAAGAAGCCTCTTCAGGATTTGAACAATTAAGATTCTTAAAAGACTCTATTAGTATCAGTATTATTGAATTCTTATTATGGTATTGAATTTTGTTCCATTACGCATTTCCGTAGTTTATTTTTGCAATTATTTTATGATTAAATAGTTAAAAATAATTAAACTTCGATTATTACAAAGTCGCGTTGTTTAACTATTTCATTTTATGAAAATTTGAATTGGAGAACAATAATTGTGTTCGTTTTGCTTTTCTGTTCCAAAATTTCTTGAATACACTGAATTGTTTCAATTGAACTTTTTTGTATTAATCAATATTGTATATTGGCGTGAAAACGTCTTTCCGCTCTTCACAGTGATAGTCGGTCGAACTTTCTTGTGTGACAAAATACCGTCAGATTTGAATCGATAATAACTACGAGACTAATAATGCGAAAAGAATGGTTGACTCCACAACGGATAGATCATATCATATCTTTAAGAGTTTGTCGTATAGTATTTGTTTTACCTGTAATGTCATCGTACTAGTGTAGGCCCATGCGCTGGGTTGTTATGAATTAGCTTTATGTAAGGTTATAAATAAGTGTAGCGTGGAAACGCTTTTATCTAGGAGGTTGATTCTGGTGTCATTTAAAAGAGCTTCAGGAGTATTACTAGGACCCAAAGTGAGACAATAAAAATATTTATCACAATATAAGTAAAAATCGGTATTAAATTAAAAATTTCAAACTCCACATGTTTTTTTATTATAAAATGCTGCGTTCCTTTTCGAATTCTACGAAACTTACATGATACTTGATAATTCGTAAAAGAAACGTTGTGTTAAAATTTGAATTCAAAAATTTCAATATTACGAGAAATAGGAGCTGTTGTAGTAAAAACTGTTTTACTGCGCATACGCAAAATGTAGTTCTGTATATTGTCAACAGATGGAGCCACAAAAGCTACTCTAAATAAAACATAAGAAAGGCGCAATTCGGATCCTCGGCGTAGATGTTTCGTGAAAACATCGGGATAAAATCATAAAACTAGTGTTTCGTATTAATATCTAATTTAATTATCAATCTCTTTAATACAATATGTACACAGAGTAGTATAATGGTTACAGAATAGATAAATCACAAATCAAAACTTGTTTCATGATTTTATCCCGACGTTTTCACGAAAAATCTTCGGCTCGGACCCTAACTGCGTTTTTTTTTTTTTTTTTTTTTTCTTATTCAGTGGCTGTTTGTAATGTACTTTAATTTATACTTCTTGGTGAATAATTTCATGCACAAAAATGTATTAATAAGTGTTTGAACCTATAACACTTCCTTTGTTTGTAGCAAAACGTGTCTGTTTCATAAAACAAAAACTAGCTGTAATTACAATAGTTTTTAGAAGAATATATAATAAAAAAAATCATGCAAGGAAATTTTTTTTAATATTTGAGAGTGACGCCGAATTTGTACCCGCACCTAGATTGAATCGATATCGTAACATTATTTCTATTAAAATTTTTGGCCAAAAAATAAGCAAATTAAGTTGTAAAGATGTTAAATAACGTATAAAAAATCATTTTCAAGCAAAAGCATTAAGTAGTTGCAGTTACAGTACAAGAGTGTAGATTTATGTATCATCCATTTATTATTTTAACATAAGACCAAAAACCCTTAGCTGTTTTAAATTAAGTAGGAAAATCTGCTATTTTATCCTCAGATAGGAAATTTCTTTTCATACAATTTGCCATAATCATTTTATTAAAATAGTTACAATATAATGTCAGGGAAATTTTTTGTTGCTTTCTTGTAGGGTTAGATTACTCTAAAACGAATAAAGTGTAATTAAAACAAACCTCTTGCTTTCTAAAGATAAAGTAGGAGTAAGCTGCTGGTATAACTAGAATTCATAGGATGAATAGGAATTAAAACAGAATACATTAAATTAAAAGCAAAAGTGGAAGCTAAACAAGAGGGGCCAGTAAAACAGAATTAGTGGAGGTAAAAGATCGGAATAGTAGGCTAAAACAGGATAATAGGATAAAACAGGAAGTGGGAAACAAGGAGAAGTGAGGAAAACGGAATAATGAAGTAAAGCAGCAGAAGAGTAAATTAAAAAGACGATATAGGATAAAACAGAGATAGTAAAGATGTCATACAAGTATAACCGGAGAAAACAAGAGATAAAATTAAAGGAAACAATATGAATTAGATAAAGTAAGTAAAATCGAGTTATAACAGATAAGTATGAATTAGAAAACAGAGATAGTGGGTAAAAAACAGTATAATTAAGAGCAAAGCAGGTATAAATAGGTAAAAGATGATAGCTACAACAATAGTAATACAATAGTGAACAGGACTAGAAATAAAACGAGCAATAGAGATAAGTAAAGAGTAAATAAGGTGGATAAAACAGATAGTGAAGGTAAAACCAGGAATAGTAGTAAATTAAACAGGATAAGAGGTAAAACGTATAATGGGTAAAACAGTATTAGATTAATGGTAGTGGAGGTAAAACAGAATAATGAGGGTAAAACAGGATGATGTGGGTAAAACAGGATAAGTAGGATCCAAAACAGGATAGTATAGGTAAAACAGTATATTAGAGGTAAACAGGATAGTGGAATTAAACCAGGATGGTAATTTACAACAGGACAAGTGGAAAAAACAGGATGATGATAAAACAGGAATAGTAGGAGTAAAGCAACATAGTGACTAAAACAGGAATATTAAGGGTAGAAGGAGAAAACAGGATAGTAGAGTGAAAAACAGAGTTAATGGGAGTAAAAAAACGGGATAAAGTAGGCGTTATTAATTCTTCTTTCTAGTGGACAAATACTTAATTATTCTCCACTAGGGAAGAAAAAAGAATGGTCATAGTTTCCATTTTGTCGTTGTTCAATTCACTTCGTCTGTGAAGGTTTATTTGTTTTATGACGTCACCTCTCCAATGTTCATATTATTTTAAACTATCCTTACTTAAGAATCATTACACTTTTAAAAACCGTTTTTAGTCCAGCTTATTATACGTTTACTAAGCATTTATACCCTATCAAAGAATAAGGATTTACTCCAGTAATTACGCTGTTCTATTTCGTTTCTTAAGACCTCTGCACTCGGGCTAAAACGGGATAATAGAGGAAGCTACGGAAACCCGACCGAAGAGGATTTTGTTAGGTTGTAAGATAGTTGGTAGTTTGTGAGGGTCATTCCTATTTGACCTTTGCGTCAAATGATCTGATGGTAAGCATTTCCAACAGTTACAAGAAAAGAAAAGAGAAATTGAAAACAAATTCTGTTAAAGAAGAGAAAATCGTTTTGTGGTCACTCAAAAAACAGAAAAAGAAACCTCAAAGCAAAACAATCAAAAAGAGAAGAGTATGAAGAACCAATACTGCAAAGACGTCTTATGCAAAGATTTAGATGAGTCCACTAAATCTTCAGTGGAGCGGAGAAAAAGACAACTACGTAATGTGAATTATTACTATTCTTACTTACTTATTACTATTTTTAAACTAATTGTCTTTATTCTTAAATTGTCAACTACGGTAACTATTGTTGAATCTTAGAAAATTGTCTTATTCTTAAACTGTCACATAAAATAAAAAATATATACTACTTTCAAATTGAAAATCTAGTTTTCGCTAATTTCCCATAGAGTTAACACGTGTGTCCCGTTTTACTCCACTAGTAGGGTAAAACGGGATACTATGACAACTTTTTCTACAAAAAAATCTTCAGTAAAAAAGTAATGAAACTGTGACTTTTTCTTAATGGTATATTAAACTCTGATAATTAAAGAACGTTTTAGTAAAATTTGACAAGCTTTTTGTCGAATAGGTTAGCTCCAACAACCTTCAAACCTTAGGTATCCAGTTTTACCCCACTTTACCCTACACAAACTGGACCATTTAATTTAATGAGATTATTATCTTATTAAAATAAAATATTAAATCTTCAAAACACAAAGAATATTCGTATGAATAACAAAAATCCTTAGTCCATCTACTAACCCTAGAGTCAAACAGTACTTCGAGTATGTGGGTCTACCGGTATAACATGTTCTTTGATTTGAACCAGGGGTTCAAACCCTTTCTTCCTCGCGTACCCCTTAATTGGTCTTTTCGCGTACCCCATGCTGTCATGTACCCCCATTCAACCATTCATCTCTCGAATTAATAATGCTTGCAGGGCATATTTTTTATATTACTTTTTTATTCCATTTTTACAAAAGTATTAACCTTGGTTCCAATTTCACTTTTACTTTTCACACAAACTTGGGAAAACAAAATTCTGTGTCTTTTTTAGTCCCTTATGCTTTCTTGTGTCCTCCATTACCAAATTTGAGTTAGCGAACCCCCAACTGGTTCTTCGCATACCCCTTAGGGTACGCGTATCACAGGTTAGGAACCTATGTCTTAAACCTTTGTAAGTCCAGTAAAGCTAATTTATGCGAATATCAGTCTTCTGGTGCATCTGCTACGGAGCAAAAAACACAAAAAAGGTGCAGTTCGGGTCCGCTCCGTACATTTTTCTTGAAAACATCGGGATAAAATCATAAAAGTTTAGTAATAATATGGAATTTAATTATCAATCTATTTAATAAAATATTTACACAAAGTAGTGTAATGGTTAGAGAATAGATAAATCACAAACTACCACAGATCCTTGCTACATGCGATAAACTTGCGATTTATCTATTCTCTAACCATTATACTACTCTGTGTAAATATTGTATTAAAGTGATAATTAAATTACATGTTAATATGAAATACTTGTTTTTATTTTATGAAATATTTGTTTTTATTTTATGAAACACTTGTTTATGATTTCATCCAGACGTTTTCACGAAAACTCTACCGCGCGGACCCGAACTGCGCCTTTTTTTATGTTTTATTTAGAGTAGCTTTTGATGGCGCCATCTAATGGCAGTATATGGAGCTTCAATTCGAGTATGCTTAGTAAAACATTATTTACATCAAATGCTCCTATTTCCCGTAATATTCAAATTTTTGAATTCTGATTTTAATACAATGGTTCTTCTACGTATCTTCAAGTATTCTGTAAGTTTCGTAGAATTCGAAAGAACACTCTGCATGTTATAATCAAAAAACAAGCGGAGTTTGAAATTTTCAATTTAATACCGATTTTTACTTATATTCTGATATATATTTTTATTGTATCACTTTGGGTCTTAGCAATACTCCTCAAGTCTTTTAAATGACACCAGAATCAACCTCCTAGCTAAACGCGTTTGCACGCTACACTTATTTATAACCTTATATAATGCTAATTCATAACAATCACGCGCATGCGCCTACACTGGTACTATGACGTCACAGGCAAAACAAATACTATGCGACAGACTCTTACCGATATGATCTATCCGTTTTGGGGTCAACCATTCTTTTCGAATTATTAGTCTCGTAGTTATTGGTGATTCAAATCTGACGGTATTTTGTCACACACGAAAGTTCGACCGACTATCACTGTAACGAGTGGAAAGATGTTTTCACGTCAAAAGAATTGTTTGACTGGTCAGAGAAAGGTAGTTGGGGATAGTGTTATGAAAAGAGTAAGGTGTTCTAGAAGAATAAATATACTATATGGTACCCACGTATGCTTTATACATTCTGAGTATAACTGAATTTTGACTTTTGTTTGCTTATTTTCCTGACATTTCGCAGGGATGAATAAAAGAAGAGAGAAATCGGTTACGTAAGCTCCCCTGTTCCGTACTACTCTGACAGTTTTTCTATAAAATGTGCTGACTGTCGACAAGTGTGTACGTGAGAGAGTGTGAAGGTATCATATATTTTAAGCATGCAGGCCAGGATGCATTTATCTGCGATATGATGCTGAGAATTTTTTGCTTTGCATCGTCTTTGTTTAAGATTGGAGTTTTATTTCACAATCGCCATGTGTGACAACGTTGCGCCAACTATAACTATGACATATCAACCGAGTTAGAATTTTCAAATATTTGTAGTTTATTCATGGCAGCATGAAAAAATGTTTCAAATCGGGATTAAAAGTCAACAGTACACGTGGAAAACAAGATAAAAATAACAAGAAAGATGTATGCAATTAAAAATAAGAAAATTATTATAGAAAAAAGAAGAATAAGATTATATATAATTTAAGAAATTATAATGTGGTGTGTTGAAACGGAAATATAAATTGAAAAAACTCTAGAAATTAAAAACAGTACAAGATTAGCAAGTTAAACTACTTTTTATATATATTAAGGTACGAGAATGTTGGACTATCTGCCTGTAATACTAATTGATATTTTCTCTTTCTTTTTAATAAACTTTATAGAACTTGAGACGGATTTCAAGAGAAAAACGAAAGTACTGTCGACATCAGAGGTATCTCCAGACAGAAGGGACCTGAACTAATTTTACCAATCGGGTAAGGCAACAATGTGTCGCCCCCCCCAACTGGCGTTTATTTAATTCTATAATATCTGCATTCTAAACTAAAAACTCTTCAAGAGAAAAATGGAAGTTTTCGCGACATTAGAAGTACCTCAAGACAGAAACAGCTTGAACTAATTTTACCAATCGAGCAAGGCAACAATGTGTCGCCCCCCCCCAACATAGGGTTGTGCAAATTATATAGTACTATCGTTTCTTTAATTTATAGTATACATTCTAAATTTTAATTCAAGACAAAATGGAAGTTTTCATTAGAGGTACCTCAAGACAGAAGCGGCCTGGAATCCTTATTAATCGGGCAAGGCAAATATGTCGTCTCCCCCAAACTGTCACTGTTTTCTTTAATTCTATAGTATATGCATTCTAAATGTCAATTCAAAACAAAATGGAAGTTTTCATGAGGTACCTCAAGACAGAAGCGGGCCTGAACTACGGCCACTAATCGAGCAAGGCAACAATATGTCGCCCCCCCCAAACTATCGTTTTCTTAATTCTATAGTATATGCATTCTAAATGTCAATTCAAGACAAAAATGGAAGTTTTCGCGACATTAGAGGTACCAAGACAGAAGTACCAATATTACTAATCGGGCAAGGCAACAATATGTCGCCCCCCCCAATCCATCGTTTTCTTTAATTCTATAATAATATCTGCATTCTAAATGTCAGTTCAAGAGAAAAATGGAAGTTTTCGGGACATTTGAGGTACCTCAAAACAGAAGCGGTCTGAACTAATATTACCAATCGGGCAAGGCAACAATATGTCGCCCCACCCCAAACTAGCGTTTTCTTAATTCTATAATATCTGGCCTAAATGTCAATTCAAGAGAAAAAATGGAAGTTAGCATTAGAGGTGTACCCAAGACAGAAACTGCCTGAACTAATTCTTGCATTAACTGCAAGGCAACAACATGTCGCCCCCCCAAACTAGCGTTTTCTTAATTCTATACTATATGCATTCTAAATGTCAATTCAAGAGAAAAATGGAAGTTTTCGCTACATTAGAGGTACCTCAAGACAGAAAACCGTCTAATTTTACCAACCAAAAAAAAGGCAACAACACAATGCCCCCCAAACTAGCGTTTTCTTAATTCTATACTATATGCATTCTAAATGTCAATTCAAGAGAAAAATGGAAGTTTTCGGGACATTTGAGGTACCTCAAGACAGAAACGGCCTGAACTAATATTACCAATCGGGCAAGGCAACAATATAATGCCCCCAAACTAGCGTTTTCTTAATTCTATAATATATGCATTCTAAATGTCAGTTCAAGAGAAAAATGGAAGTTTTCGGGAAGAGTGCCTCAAAACAGAAGCGGTCTGAACTAATATTACCACCGGGCAAGGCAACAATATGTCGCCTCCATACTAGCGTTTTCTTTAATTTATGTCTGCATTCTAAATGTCAATTAAAGAGAAAAATGGAAGCTTTCACGACATTAGAGGTACCTCAAGACAGAAACGGCCTGAACTAATATTACCAATCGGGCAAGGCAACAATATGTCGCCCCCCTCCAGCGTTTTCAATTCTATAATATCTGCATTCTAAATGCTCAATTCAAGAGAAAATGGAAGTTTTGCCACATTAGAGGTACCTCAAGACAGAAACGGCCTGAACTAATATTACCAATCGGGCAAGGCAACAATATGTCGCCCCCCCCAAACTAGCGTTTTCTTAATTCTATAATATCTGCATTCTAAATGTCAATTCAAGAGAAAAATGGAAGTTTTCGCTACATTAGAGGTACCTCAAGACAGAAACGGCCTGAACATTCTTAACTGTCAAGGCAACAATATCGCTGCCCCCCAAACTAGAGTTTTTTAATTTATACATCGCATCCAAATGTCACATTAAAGAGAAAATGTATTTCATAGACATTAGAGGTACTCAAGACAGAAACGGCCTGAACATACTAATCGGGCAAGGCAACAATATTGCCGCCCCCCAAACTAGCGTTTTCTTAATTTATAATATGCTTACTAAATGTCAACGTCAAGAGAAAATGGAAGTTGCATATTAGAGGTACCTCAAGACAGAAACGCGGCCTGAACTAATATTAACATTCAAGGCAAAAATATGTCGCCCCCCCCCAAACTAGAGATTTCTTAATTTAATAATCTGCATCTAAATGCAACCAAGAGAAATGGAAGTTTTCGGGACATTTGAGGTACCTCAAGACAGAAACGGCCTGAACTAATATTACCAACCGTGAGCACAATATGTCGCCCCCCAAACTAGAGTTTAATCTCTATAATATCTGCATTCTAAAATGTCAATTAAAGAGAAAAATGGAAGTTTTCCACAAGAGGTACCCAAGACAGAAACGGCCTGAACTAATATTACTACATCGGGGCAAGGCAACATGTCGCCCCCCCCCAACTAGCGTTTTCTTAATTTGCTAATATCTGTATTCTAAAATGCTGAATTCAAGAGAAAAATGGAAGTTTTCGCTACATTAGAGGTACCTCAAGACAGAAACGGCCTGAACTAATATTACCATTCGGGCAAGGCAACAATATGTCGCCCCCCCCAAACTAGAGATTTCTTAATTCTATAATATCTGCATTCTAAATGTCAATTCAAGAGAAAAATGGAAGTTTCGGGACATTTGAGGTACCTCAAGACAGAAGGGCCTTGAAATAATACACACCGGGCAAGGCAACAATATACGCCTCCCAAACTATCAGTTTTCTTAATTTATACATCTGCATTCTAAAATGTCAGTTCAAGAGAAAATGGAAGCTGGACATTTGAGGTACCTCAAAAACAGAAGTGGTCTGAACACATACTAATCGGGCAAGGCAACAATATGTCGCCCTAACGCAAACTCAGCGTTTTCTTAATTCTATACTATCTGCATTCTAAATGTCAATTCAAGAGAAAAATGGAAGTTTTCGCTACATTAGAGGTACCTCAAGACAGAAACTGCCTGAAACTAATTTTACTAACTGCAAGGCAACATAAATGCCCCCCCCCAAACTGCTGTTTTCTTAATTCTATACTATATGCATTCTAAATGTCAACTAAGAGAAAATAAAGTTTCAAGCATTAGAGGTACTCAAGACAGAAACTGCCTGAACTAATTTTACCTCTTTAACCGTGCAAGGCAACAACATGTCACCCCAAACTAGCGTTTTTTCTTAATTTATACTCATATATGCATTCTAAATGTCAATTCAAATGGAAGTTTTGGACATCGGAGGCACTCCTCAAGACAGAAACGGCTCCGAACTATTACTAATCGGGCAACAATATAGTCGTCTCCCCAAACTAGCGTTTTCTTAATTTATAATATATGCATTCTAAAATGTCATTCAAGAGAAATGAAGTTTCGACATTTGAGGTACCTCAAAAACAGGTCTTGAACTATTATGCTTAATTAATCGGGCAAGGCAACAATATGTCGTCTCCATACTAGCGTTTTCAATTCTATAATATCTGCATTCTAAATGTCAATTCATGAAAAATGGAAGCGGCTACATTAGAGGTACCAAGACAGAAACTGCCCAACCACGTATTAACCGTGCAAGGCAACAACAGGTGTCGCCCCCCCAAACTAGCGTTTTCTTAATTCTATAATATCTGCATTCTAAATGTCAATTCAAGAGAAAAATGGAAGTTTTCGCTACATTAGAGGTACCTCAAGACAGAAACTGCCTGAACTAATTTTACCAACCGTGCAAGGCAACAACATGTCGCCCCCCAAACTAGCGTTTTCATTCTATACATATGTATCTAAAATGTCAATCCGCGAGAAAATGGAAGTTTTCGACATTTGAGGTACCTCAAGACAGAAAACGGCCTGAACTAATATTACTAATCGGGCAAGGCAACACATGTCGCCTCTCAAACTACAGTTTCTTTCATTCTATAATATGCATTCTAAAATGTCAGTTCAAGAGAAAATGAAGTTTTCGGGAGATACCAAACACATGGGTCTGAACTAATATTAATTAATTCCGGGCAAGGCAACAATATGTCGTCTCAATCTCAAACCAGTGTTTTTCAATTTATAATATCTGCATTCTAAATGTCAATTCAAGAGAAAAAATGAAGTTTTCGCGACATTAGAGGTAAATTCTCTACACAGAAAACGGCCTGAACTATTACTTAATCGGCAAGGCAACAATATGTCGCCCCAAACTAGTATGTTTTTTAATTCTATAATATCTGCATTCTAAATGTCAATTCAAGAGAAAAATGGAAGTTTTCGCTACATTAGAGGTACCTCTGCTGACAGAAACTACCTGAACTATACTATCTGGCAACAATATTCTGCCCCAAACTATTTTCTTTAATTTATAATATCTGCATTCTAAATGTCAATTCACAGAAAATGGAAGTTTTCGCTACATTAGAGGCAAATTCCTGAAGACAGAAACGGCCTGAACGCCACCAACCGTGCAAGGCAACAACATGTCGCCCCAAACTAGAGTTTTATAATATCTGCATTCTAAAGTCAATTAAAGAGAAAATGTAGTTTTCATGACATTAGAGGTACCTCAAGACAGAAACGGCCTGAACTATATTACTAATCGGGCAAGGCAACAACACGTCGCCCCCCCCCCAAACTAGCGTTTTCTTTAATTTTATAATATCCAGACTAAATGTCAATTCAAGAGAAATAAAGTTTTGCTACATTAGAGGTAAATCAAGACAGAGAAACGGCCTGAATTATTACTATTCGGGCAAGGCAACAACATGTCGCCCCCAAACTAGAGATTTCTTTTAATCTCTATATCATCTACTCTAAATGTCAATTCCAAGAGAAAATGGAAGTTTTCGACATTTGAGGTACCCCTGACAGAAACGGCCTGGAACTAATATTACCAACTGCAAGGCAACAATATGTCGCCCCCAAACTAGAGTTTTCTAATTCTACAATATTCGCATTCCTAAATGTCAATTAAAGAGAAAATGGAAGTTTTCACATTAGAGGTACCTCAAGACAGAAACGGCCTCAATATTACTAATCGGGCAAGGCAACAATACGTTCACCCCCCCCCCCCCCAAACTAGCGTTTTCTTAATTCTAGACATCTGCATTCTAAATGTCAATTCAAGAGAAAAATTTTCGCTACATTAGAGGTACCCCTCAAGACAGAATGCACCAGAACTAATATTACTATTCGGCAAGGCAACAAATATGTCGCCTTCCAAACTAGAGATTTCTAATCATAATAATATCTGCATTCTAAATTTCAATTCAAGAGAAAAAATGGAAGTTTTGACATTTGAGGTGCCCTCAAGACAGAAACGGCCTGGTCTAATATTACCTTCAACCGTGTAAGGCAACAACATGTCGCCCCCCCAAACTAGAGTTTTCTAATTCATAATATCTGCATTCTAATGTCACCTAAAGAGAAAATTTTCGCGGCATTGAGGTACCCCAAGACAGAAACGGCCTGGACCATTATTACCACGGGCAAACACATTGTCGCCCCAAACGTTATGCTTAATTCTATATAATATTTCGCATTCTAAATGTCAATCTAGAAAATGGAAGTTTTCGCTAATATTGAGTACCTCAAGCAGAGTAAAACGGTCGAAGTTCTTACGACCGGGGCAAGGCAAATATCAAAATGCCCCCCCAAATAACACCGCTTTTTTAAAATCTATAATATCTGCATCCAAATGCATGTCAATTCAAGAAAACAGCTTAGCATTAGAGGTGTTCCCAAGAGCAGAAACGGCCTGAACTAATATTACTATTTGGGCAACAAATTATGTTGCCCCCCCAAACTAGAGATTTCTTAATTCTCTATAATATCTGCACTGAATGTCAATTCTAAGAGAAAATGGTTTTCGGGATACTTTTGAGGTACCCTTGCCACAGAAACGCCTTGAACGAATATTACCAACTGTGCAAGGCACATATGTCGCCCCCCAAACTAGAGTTTTCGTGACCAATATCTGCATTCTAAATAATTAAAGAGAAAATGAAGTTGGGCAAGACAGAGGTACCATTGCAGAAACGGCTCTGAACTAATATTAATTAATTGGGCAAGGCAACAATACGTCAGCCTCCCTAAACTATTAGTGCTTTCTACCTTATAATATTCGCATTCTACAAGTCAATTCAGAGAAAATGGAAGTTTTCTACATTAGAGGTACCGCAGAGAAATGGCCTCATCCATTTACTAATCAAGCAACAAATGTACGTCTCCAAATTAACGTTTTTTAAAAAATCTATAATATCTGCATTTCAATGTCAATTCAAGAGAAAATGGAAGTTTTCGCCATTAGAGGTAAATTTCACATAGAAACGGCCTGAACTAATACTGACATCTTCAAAGGCAACAACATGTCGCCCCCCCCCAAACCGAGATTTAATTCTATAATATCTGTATCTCTAAATGTCAATTCAAGAGAAAAATGGAAGTTGTATGATTGAGGCACTCAAGACAAACGGCCTGAACGAATATTGTCAACCGTGCAAGGCAACAACAGGCCGCCCCCCCAAACTAGAGTGAGTTTTCTTAATTCTATAATATCTGCATTCTAAAATGTCAATTAAAGAGAAACAAGTTTTCAGCATTAGAGGTACCTCAAGACAGAAACGTCTGAACTATTACTAATCGCAAGGCAACAATGCCGTCGCCAAACTAGTGTTTCTTAATTCTATAATATCTGCATTCTAAATGTCAATTCAAGAGAAAATGGAAGTTTTCGCTACATTTAGAGGGGCCTCAAGAGAGAAACGTACTGTTCATTCTACTCATCCGGCAAGAAAAATATACTTCCAAATCCAGCGTGTTTTCTTAATTCTATAATATCTGCATTCTAAATGTCAATTCAAGAGAAAAATGGAAGTTTTCGCTACATTAGAGGTACCTCAAGACAGAAACGGCCTGAACTATTACCATCTTCCGCAAGGCAACAAGAGCACGCCCGCCCCAAACTAGAGCTTTAATCTATAATATCTGCATTCTAAAAAAATGTCAATTCAAGAGAAAATGGAAGCTACATTAGAGTACCTCACACAGAAATGGCCTGAACTAATATTACCAACCGTGCAAGGCAACAATATGTCGCCCCCCAAACTAGAGTTTCTTAATTCTATAATACTCTGCATTCTAAATGTCAATTAGCAGAAAATGGAAGTTTTCTATGACATTAGAGGGTACCTCAAGACAGAAACGGCCTGAACTAATATTACCAATCGGGCAAGGCAACAATATGTCGCCCCCCCAAACTAGCGTTTTCTTAATTCTATACATTCAGACTTAAATGTCAATTCAAGAGAAATGGAAGTTTTCGCTACATTAGAGGTACCCCTCAAGACAGAAAACGCAATTGAACTAATATTACCATTCGGGCAAGGCAACAATATGTCGCCCGCCCCAAACTAGAGTTTTCTTAATTCTATAATATCTGCATTCTAAATGTCAATTCAAGAGGAAAAATGGAAGTTACGCTACTAGAGGTACCCTGAGACAGAAAACGCCTGAACTTTTGCCGAACTGTGCAAGGCAACAATATGTCGCCCCCAAACTAGAGTTTTCTTAATCTCTATAATATCTGCATTCTAAAATGTCAATTAAAGAGAAAAAGCCAAGACATTAGAGGTAACGCCTCAAGACAGAAAACGGCCTGAACTAATATTACCAATCGGGCAAGTACAATACGTCGCTCCCCCCCAAACTAGCGTTTTCAATTTCCATAATATCTGCATTCTAAATGTCAATTCAAGAGAAAGCTTTTGCCACATTAGAGGTACCTCAAGAGAGAAACGGCCTGACCACTTCTTACCAATCGGGCAAGGCAACAATGTGTCGCCCCCCCAAATTGTCTGCTTTTAAAAAATCTATAATATCTGCATTCAAATGTCAATTCAAGAGAAAAATGGAAGTTTTCGCCACATTAGAGGTACCAAGACAGAAACGGCCTGAACTAATATTAATATTCGGGCAAGGCAAAATAATATGCCCCCCCCCCAAACTAGAGATTTCTTAATTTATAATATCTGCATTCTAGTCAAATAATTCAAGAGAAAATGGAAGTTGCTGACATTTGAGGTACCTCAAGCACAGAAACGGCCTGAACTAATATTAACAACTGCAAGGCAACAATATGTCGCCCCCCAAACTAGAGTTTTCTAATTTATAATATCTTGATCCTAAATGTCAATTAAAGAGAAATGGAAGTTTTCGCGGCATTAGAGGTACCTCAAGACAGAAACGGCTCATTACTAATCGCAAGGCAACAATACGTCACCCCCAACTAGTGTTTTCTTAATTTACAATATCTGTCAATTCAAGAGAAAAATGGAAGCTACATTAGAGGCACTGAGAGAAACGGCCTGAACTAATTTACTAATCGGGCAAGGCAAACAATATGTCGCACTTCCAAACTAGCGTTTTCTTTAATTCTATAATATCTGCATTCTTAAATGTCAAATTAAAGAGAAAAATGGAAGTTTCGCGACATTAGAGGCAATTCTCAAGACAGTAGCTCCTGAACTAATATTACCAACGTGCAAGGCAAACAATATGTCGCCCCCCCAACCAGGAGTTTTCTTTTAATTTATAAATATCTGCATTCTAAATGTCAATTCAAGAGAAAAATGGAAGTTTTCGCTACATTAGAGGTACCTCAAGACAGAAACGGCCTGAACTAATATTACCAACCGTGCAAGGCAACAATATGTCGCCCCCCCCAAACTAGAGTTTTAATTTATAATATCTCTGCATTCTAAATGTCAATTCAAGAGAAAAATGGAAGTTTTCGCGACATTAGAGGTACTCCTGCACAGAAACGTACTGAACTAATATTACTCAATCGGGCAAGCAAACAATACGTCGCCCCCCCCCAAACTAGCGTTTTCTTAATTCTATAATATCTGCATTCTAAATGTCAACAAAGAGAAAATGAAGCCAAGACATTTGAGATACCAAGACAGAAGCGGCCTGAACTAATTTTATCAACAGGGTAAAATAACAATATGTCCTCCTCAACTAGCTTTTTTCGCACTTCTATAATATCTGCATTCCCTAAATGCCACTCAAGAAGAAAATGAAGTTTTCGCTACATTAGAGGTACCTCAATGAAACGGCTCGAATCTTACTATTACCAACTGCAAGGCAACAATATACGCCCCCCAAACTAGAGTTTTCTAATTCTATATCTGAAATGTCAAATTAAAGAGAAAACAGAAAGTTTTCAAGACATTAGATGTACCCCTCAAGACAGAAACGGCCTGAATCCATTATTACTAATCGGCAAGGTAACAGTCATTGTCGCCTCCAAACTAGCGCGTTTTCTTAATTCTATACATTCCGCATTCTAAATGTCAATTAAAGAGAAAATGGAAGCCGCGACATTATACCTTCAAGACAGAAACGGCCTGAACTAATATTACTAACCGTGTATGCAACAATATGTCGCCCCCCCAAACTAGAGTTTTCTTGTTTTATAATATCTGCATTCTAAATGTCACCGGCGAAATGGAAGTTTTCACATTAGAGGTACCCCTGGTACAGAAACGGCCTGAACTAATATTACCAACTGCAGCACATGTCGCCCCCCCCAAACTAGAGTTTTCTTAATTCTATAATATCTGCATTCTAAATGTCAATTAAAGAGAAAAATGGAAGTTTTCGCGACATTAGAGGTACCTCAAGACAGAAACGGCCTGAACTATTACCAATCGGGCAAGGCAACAATATGCCGCCCCCAAACTAGCGTTTTCTATAACATCTGCATCTAAATGTCAATTAAAGAGAAAATTTTGGTGTTTTCAAGACATTTGAGATAATTCCTCAAGACAGAAGCGGCCTGAACTAATTTTATCAACAGGGCAAATAACAATATGTCCTCCCCTCAACTAGCTTTTTTCTTTTAATTCTATAATATCTGCGTTCTAAATGTCATCCAAGAGAAAATGTTTTCATTACATTGAAATTGATGAAACGTATCGAAATAATACCAACCGTGCAAGGCAACAATATGTCGCCCCTCAAAACTAGAGTTTCAATTTACAATATCTGTGACTGAAAATGCTCACTTAAAGAGAAAATGAAGTTTTCGCGAGATTAGAGGTAACTTTCAAAGACAGAAAAGAACTAATATTACTATTCGGGCAAGGCAACAATATGTCGCCCACCCCAAACTAGAGTTTCTTAATTCTATAATATCTGCATTCCCCACGTCAATTCAAAGAGAAAATGGAAGTTTTCATTAGATAGGTACCAAGACAGAAACGGCCTGAACTAATATTATTAATCGGGCAAGGCAACAATATCGTCGCCTCCCCCAAACTAGCGTTTTCTTTAATTCTATAATATCTGCACTTAAAATGTCAATTAAAGAGAAAATGGGTTTTCGCGATATTGAGGTACCCTCAAGACAGAAACGCCTGAACTAATATTACTAACTGGGCAACAATATGTCGCCCCCCAAACTAGAGTTTTCTTTAATTTATATCTGCATTCTAAAACAAATAATTCAAGAGAAAATGAAGTTTTCACATTAGAGGTACCCCTCAAGACAGAAACGGCCTGAACTAATATTACCAACCGTGCAAGGCAACAATATGTCGCCCCCCCAAACTAGAGTTTTCTTAATTCTATAATATCTGCATTCTAAATTAAAGAGAAAATGGAAGTTTTCGCGACATTAGAGGTACCACATTTGAAAACGGCCTGAACTAATATTATTACCAATCGGCAAGGCAACAACATGTCGCCTCCAAAACCAGTTGCTTTTAATTCTATAATATCTGCATTCTAAATGTCAATTAAAGAGAAAAATGGAAGTTTTCGCGACATTAGAGGTACCTCAAGACAGAAACGGCCTGAACTAATATTACCAACCGTGCAAGGCAACAATATGTCGCCCCCCCCAAACTAGAGTTTTCTTAATTCTATAATATCTGCACTTAAATGTCAATTCAAGAGAAAAAATGAAGTATACGAGGTACCAAGACAGAAACGGCCTGAACTAATATTACCTTTAACCGCAAGGCAACAATATGTCGCCTCCAAACTAGAGTTTTAATTCTATAATATCTGCATTCTAAATAATTTAAAGAGAAAATGGAAGCTATGACATTAGAGGTACCTCAAGACAGAAACGGCTCATTACACTAATCGGGCAAGGCAACACACGTCGCCCCCCCCAAACTAGCGTTTTCTTAATTCTATAATATCTGCATTCTAAATGCTGTCAATTAAAGAGAAAACAAAGCTTTTCATTACTTAGAGGTACCTCAAGACAGAAACGGCCTGAACTAATATTACCAATCGTGCAAGGCAACAATATGTCGCCCCCCCAAACTAGAGTTTTCTTAATTCTATAATATTTGTACTTAAATGTTAAATTGAAAGAAAATGAAGTTTTCGCTACATTAGAGGTACCTCAGTGACAGAAACGGCCTGAACTAATATTACTTTAACTGTGGTGCAACAAATATGTCGCCCAAACTAGAGTTTTACCGGTAAGATTCTATTCTATACTACTAATGAGTAGAAAACAAGTTTTCAAGGACATTAGAAAATTCCCCAAGCATGAAACTAGCCTGAACTCATTATTACACAGGCGCAACAATGTTGCCGCCCCCCCCAAACTATGTTTTCTTAATTTATAATATCTGTATCTTAAATGTTTACCTTAGTAGGAAAATGGGTGTTTCTTTGACATTAGAGGTAAATTGCACATTAACGCCCATTACTAACTGCAGCAACAATAGGTCGCCCCCAAACTAGAGTTTTCTGATCATAGACATCTTGCACTTTAAAATGTCAATTCAAGAGAAAAATAGAAGTTTTCGCGACATTTGAAGTACCTCAAGACAGAAGCGGTCTGAAGTAACTTTATCAACCGGGCAAGGCAACAATGTGCCGCCCCCCCAACCTAGCGGTTTTTTAAATTTCTATAATATATGCATTCTAAATGTCAATTCAAGAGAAAAATAGAATTTTTCGCGACATTTGAAGTACTTCAAGACAGAAGCGGTCTGAAGTAACTTTATCAACCGGGCAAGGCAAAAATGTGTCGCCCCCCAATTAGCGGTTTTTTAAATTCTATAATATGCATTCTAAATGTCAATTCAAGAGAAAAATGGAAGTTTTCGCGACATTTGAGGTACCTCAAGACAGAAGAGGCCTGAACTAATTTTACCAATCGGGCAAGTCAACAATATGCCGCCCCCCCGTAACCAAAGTTTTTTTTTAATTCTATAATATCTGCGTTCTAAACCTCAAACAAACTTTTATTTATAAATCTGCATGTTTTACATGCAAATATGATTCAATTATATTTTGCTAAGAATTTTTAAACTTCAGCTATATTTAAAATTATATAGTGGTTTTATATTAAATTACATAATATATTCAGCAAATTGTTAGCTCATATGACTTTATTTCTCTAGTCTATTAAAACATTTTCTTCCGTCACACTACCGCTTTTTCGACGTGGGCAATTGCAGGGTCCTCCTCTGCCTCAAGTGGTTAACTGAAATTTTTAACCTCAGTATGGTATTGACGAGATTTAATTTTTTTTAAAGAATGAGCACTGCTAAATAATGGTCAGTACCACCAGCATCGTAAACTGTGATATCAACTGTATTAGGCGTTTAGGCGTGTTACTTACCTGTATTGAAGTGAAAATAAAAACTTGACGATTAGATTTTCCAGAATTTAGAAATTTCGAAAATTGTTGTACTGTTGTTTGTTTTAAGCTTTAGGTCATTTTTTGTCTTCATTTCTTTTAAACTATTTTCAAAATATGAAATGGTTATGAAGTTGAAGTTGCTTCACACATCCGAACACATGGTTGAGAAGAAATGTTTCCATCACATTAATGGTTCTGAAAATGTTTTTATAACAGATTTTTATGTACCAGGAGGCGTTGCTAGTATCAGTAGCTTTATCAGAAATGGTATGATTTTTCGAATAATGCAACATTTGTTTTCTAAAGCATATTGATAAAAACATATCTGTGTATGTTCTTGTAATTGCTAGAAGCTGCTTTATTTAATTTAAATAGTAAATGTTGAGCTTTTGTTAATTTTATTTTGATTTCTTTTAATTTTATTGCTTGAAATCTTAAATGTTACAATCATTACATTTTGCAATAACTTGAATTGATTCATGTAAATATATGCTCTAAAAAGACATTTTGTTCATGCATAAATTGGAATAATAATATAACGCTATTCTGAAAAACACAAAATATACAAATTTCTTGATGAAATTATATCTAATCTTCGCAAGACATAACAAAACA
>BGPR01020711.1:0-27529 GCA_013235015.1 Araneus ventricosus | reverse complement strand
ACATGCCAACTGCTACGGATTTTATCTAAAATTTTGGAAAACTTGGGGAAGATTAAAATTTCTATGGAAGCGAGTTTTTTCCCCCTTGCGCGCAGTCGTTTTAGTAGTATTCCGTGATGACATGGCAATCCAAATTTTTTTTTTCTATTTTTCATGTTTTTGAAAAATGTCATATAATTATTTCTAATTCTTCTAATAATAGTGATATATATATCTTGTATTATTTATCCAGATAAGATATTTTTTAAAAAACAGAAATTTATGATTACTTAAAATATGATGAAACATATAAATGATCATAAATTTAAAATTTACCCGAGTCTGTTTCCGTTTGTGTGTGCTCATGCATTTGCCACCCTCGTAAACTTTCTACTACAGACAACTGCCTTTCCAATGTTGTATGCAACTTTAATGGCTGTCATAGTGAATTTCTGTAACTTATGTGATTTTCATGTTTTTTAAGATTAAATTGTATTTATCATTTATTTCCTTATAGCTTCAAAGAAAGAATGCTATTTTGCAACACCTACTGGAACTCCGGAATTTCCAAAAGTCCTCATCAAGAGAATTGATGACCGACTTCTGGAAAGTCCAAATGTGAGAATAATTGTTGCTGATCATAATGCCAAAACTGTAGAAGATGTAGCAGATACTTTGAAGAGAACCCTTTTTCTAGATAGTCAAGAAGAAAACTGTGAGAAGCGTCCTATAATCCATTCTTTAAGTGTTTCACAAAAGAATTCTAGTGATGAAACCTTGATGATGTCTAGTCCATCCAAAGACGCACCAAAGAAACAGGATTCTGGTATGAATCTTGCAAAGCGGGTTTTGCGTAATACTCCGCAACGAATTAGCTCCCTTAAGGATTCTGAAAGCAACATGAAAATAAAAAGCTCACCCAGATTGAGAAAAAATAGATCTTGTTCTCCTGCTCTTACTGAGAATTTTGTAAATACACCGCGACAAAATAGGTCAATGGGGAGGAAAAAATCTGCGAAATCAGATGGTAGCAAGGCATTATCAGCTGATGCCGATAGTGACATCTTAGAAAACATATCAACACCTAGTAAGCAAGTGAGAACACCAAGAAAATCCCGAAGGCTTTCTGATGATCGGGATATGACAGTCTCGGCTGATGATGAAACCATTGTGAACACATTTTCAAGTAAAGCATCAGGTATGAATAGGAGGTCACAAAAGTTTGTTGTTGAGGCGAAGCTGGCAAATGGTGCTGGTACTAAAAACTCTATAAGCACACCTTCTCCAAATAAGAGGTCAAAAATGGGTGGAAGATCGGTGCAAGTTTCTGATGACCAAGAGACAGCCGTCACTCGATCTGGTAGAAAAGTCAAACGAGTTGACTATTTTTCTCAACTACGGTAAACACTTTGTTCTTTAATATTTTTCTTTCTACAATATGTTCGTAATTATATTGTACTTATTAACCATTTCTAATTTAATTCAAATTGGATCATTTATAATATGGGAATTATGTAATTGTGATCAAAGATTTTCTAAGTTCTTTTGCATGCTTTCTTTGAAGTAACTCTTTGTAAAACATGTTTGTAATTCATATGTATGTATTTGCCTTCATATACATTTTGTGGGGAAATTTATTAAAATAACTTTTATAAATGTTGAAAAGTTTTGTAAAAATTTTGTTATAACTAAATCTTTAAACATCCCTGAAGGCCTGAAATTTTAATTTAAAACTAAGAGCATGAAAAAAGTGAGTGAGTTTACTTATGTATTCACATTAGATGTTAAACTCCTTTGATGAATTGGGATATTAATCCTTTTAACTGCAGGTGTGGTTTATAAACCACATATATAAGAAAGTACTCACAGTTAAAGGGTTGAGCACTTCAAAGGTAGCAAACCGGGATAATGAATCAGGATTAATTACACTCATACCTGAATACTTAAATAGTACTGGAAAGTATATTAGTTGATTGGGCTCAGATGAACAAAAGTTTCATTATTTTTTATTGTTTATGACTTTGATTGCTCTACCTTGATGCCAGTAGATTTTTTAACTATATTTCTTACTAACTTTGTTAAGCTGCAGACACTTTTAAAGTTTTCTTCCACATTTAATACTCTTAATGATACTCAGTATTAGTTTTTCCTATCTTGTGAACTGAAATAAAAGAAAACACATTTAGAAATCATTTAGGCCTCAGTCATAGAACTTTGTTTAAAAATTTCATTAATAAATAGTTCAATGTATATTTATACAATATTTATAAAGGGTCAAATTAAAATTACTATGAAAATTGTACATTTGAAGCTAAAATTTAAAATCAGTAGCACTTTCCCAAGTAATAAAATGGAAAATCTACCCAATCATTCCTTACTCTGAGCTGTTCCAAAATTCTGAAATAAGTATGCTCACGCAGTTTTACAAAAAGACCATCTTTTAGGTACTTCTTTACAGTGGCTATAATTGTGAATTATATTGACACATTGTTCGCGAATGTCTTTCACCTGCCCAGAGTGGAAAGCAGGTGGTATTTGCAATTTGCACGTAAAATTAAGTTTCACATAAAATAGCTATGGTTTCTTACCTTATATTAAATTCTTAATATAATAATAATAATTATAATGTTTTTTTTTTTCTCAAACAATTGCAATATTCAAAGTTAAATTCAAAATTTTTAAAGAACTACTACATTTATAATATAATAAGTTGACTCGCAACATATATATATTTTATAAAATATTTCTTGACAACAGTATTATTGTGACAATATTGAAGAAAATAAAGAAAGACAACTAAGTTTATTGCTTTTTGATATACAAATCTCTATCGTCCTTTGTTTGGGAAATTTCGGGCTATGAGAAGCTATGTTTGGCGGAATGCTAGCTTCTTACAGAAAAATTTCCCGAATATTATTTTGAATCCATTTCGAATAGTTCTTAGCCCTTGAAAAAGTGGACTAGAATGGATTCCTTGTTTGTTTTTGGTTTTATTTGATTAACTCTGAGGGGTTTTTTTGCTTTCTTTGTATGATCTTGATTTCCATTAAGTTTATTGCTATTTGTTTTATGACCTTCGTCTTGCTTCCAACCCTACTTCCATGAATCATCATGTTATATGTAATTTTTTACTTTGCTGAGTACTTGCTTTTACTGATCTTCCCCTCCCCACCTCTACATTGCAAAAACCTCATTTGTTCAGCTTCCGCTTTCTAGTGACAGTATGTGAAACATGAGTATATTCATTTCCTGCAAATAATGTATTGATAATTGTTCTTTCATGTCATCATATCATTTATGTTATTATTATAATTTTTTTCTTCAAAATTTCTGTTAATCTTTTGATATAACCAACTATCAATTGTTTCTTTTCATAGTACCAATGAAAATTATGATAAAAGTGTGCTAGCAAATTCATCAAAGCATTTGAAGAAGTTCATCAGAGCCAATTATTCAGAAGACAGCGACAGTGGTAGTGCATTTTCAGCAGATGAAAGTTCAAGTTCAGATGATGAAGAATCTGTATCGGATTGTGCTGTAAAAGAAAAACCTCTACATTCATCGAAGAAAAAGTCAACAAATACGCCAAAAACTAAACCTCGTGTAAGTTCTTTCAAGATTCTTTTCCTTCTGAAGATTTAATAACGTTAAAAAAGTAAAAAGTGTTACTTTATTGTGAATTCTTTATCAAATTTAATCATTATTCTTGTTTTTTTTAAATATTTTTATTTAAAAAATCTTTGTCCAAGAGTCAGAATCTGCTCGTTGCTAGAAAAGTTTCAGGTTGATCTATCATTCTGTATGTATGTACTTATTGTATGCAGGTATATGAAGAAAAGTAGGGAATGAAAAAGCTGTTTTATAACTTGGGTGTAAATCAAACTTGAAAAAAAGTTAAATTAAGCTTCTTGGTGTGCTTAAAATCAATGCATAGAATTTATTTTTCTGTAGAAATAAGAATTTAATCAGTATTCTTAGGAAACATTAAATGATTTTCATGGGTTTTCTTTCAAATAACATCTATAAATAAAAACAGAAATTGAAAAGTTGAAATAAATTTCGTGATTAAAAAAATATTTAAAGTAAAAGTCTGACATGAACCCTTGGCTTTGTATCTAATTTTAATTTCTGAGAAACAAGAGATGAAATATAGAAAAATAAATGAATAAATTTTGAAATTGAACAAATACTTGCAATAAACAAAAGGAAAACTTGGCACTGCCAATCTGGAACGATATGAATGTGTAACTAAATATAAGAGTTTCTCACGCTAATATTTAATAAAAATTTTTAATTAATGTAATTCTGAAATGTTTGTTGATTTTAAAAACAATAATGACTTGAACAAGCACTTATTCACATATAAAACTTTCATGCGATTGACCATTTTTTCAACACATGTCAGCATTGATGTTTTCTGATTTCATTTGTGATTTTTACTTTGAAACCACTCGTGTCAGGCAAGGAAGTCCATTGCAACATATAGGAAATGTCCTTAATTTAAACCATTTGGATACTGGTTATAATCAAATTAAAGATTCATTTATTGAGATTCTTAAATTCATGATTTCATATCTAATAGTCTTAGACATTCAGTATGAAAATGCCAGTAATTTGTAACTAATTGAAAAAGGTGAACAAACATTTACTTGTAACTTGTAGTCCATAACTTTAATACGATTTTTTTAAATTATAGATTTCATTATCTGCAAAAAGCTTTTAAATAATTTTTTTATGTGCTTTAAATACTTTTTCATACACAAAGAAAAAGTATTGCAATTGTCAAAAATATGACCTCAATATTTTGATGAAACTCGCCACTTCACATCTCCTTGAGTCGGAAAAAGTCATTTCTTGAATTATGCTGTCTGTCTGTGAACATAATAATTCAAAAATACAGCAATAAAGATGGGCAAAATTTGGTATGCAGCCTTTTCACCAAAATCTTAGACTTTTATCAAACTTTGGAAAAAAATCTCTGTGTGTGAACAAGACAATTAAAAAATTTATCAAGCTAAATAGATGAAATTTGGTATATGATTGCTTTTTTTCCCCTCCAGTATATTTGTTGATCTGTGCCTAATTTTGAATGAAATCCATCAACTGGTAGAATGTTTGTCTATCCGTGTGTGTATATGAGCATGATATCTCACAAAAAGCAGGATAAATGAAATTTGTTATGTGATATTGGTGCCAAAATTGTAGATCTGTGTTAATATTTTTCTTGTTCAGACTGAGTTTTGAAACAAATTTTTGTCTTTGTTTATAAGTATATTACTTTATTTGTTTTCTGCATTATGTATTAAATGCTTTTAAACATTTTAAGCTGTAATGTTGATGATATTGAAAGTAAAGGATATGTATTGAATATCCTTTCAAATGAAAATATTTTGATTTTAACTCTTTCTCCAAATTTATTCAAGTTAAAAAAAAAAAAACCTCTAGTAAGTCAACTAATTAACCATTGTTACCATCTAAATGTGTTTATTTTTGTGAAAAGTAAATGACATTTACTTCAATTACTTTCAGCCTGGAAGAGATCTACTTTTCAGCATGCCAAAAAGGGAAACACCTCTGAAAGAACCTCAAAATGTTTTGGAAGAATCTCGATTAAGGTGATACTGAGTTCCTTTTGGTTTCAATGTTACTTTTTTTTCTGCAGAAAATTTAATCAAGGAACATGGCAGTTAACATTTTCCCTATATGCTTTTTCCTGAGTAAATGTACTTTTTCCTAAACACCTTAATGAGCATCATTGGAAGGTCGCAATTCTAATTGAATGCTTAGACATTCCAAAAACATTCTCTGCAATTTTGCATTCCAAAAACAATATCCAATACCTACAAGCAAACTTTAATTCTATCTAAGTGAAAAGATACTGTCTACATCAAAATATCTCTGATCACACTATCCTTTCAATTATAAGTTAAAAATAAAAAAAAGAATATAAAGCTTCATTTCGGAGAATAAAATCCTTTTCCGAAAAGAAAAGGCATTTGCTTTCTAAAAATGTGCTTGTTAGTTTAGGAATTGGTGTAAATGTATTGCAAAAAAATTATGTCATTTGTTTCACTGATGAAATAATTGCAGGATATTTTGGTAACATATATTGCATTAATATTCTAAATGAGTGGAAATTTTGCTGATTTTTGCACCATAGTTTTCCAGATTTTTGAAATGAGATAATAATTACCCCTGTTCTGCATATGTAATTTTGGAATTCAGAAGAGTGTAGTTTTTCATTCATTACATGCTGCTTCCTTCGCAGGCTTCATGCGGCTGCCGTTCCCAAATCTCTTCCCTGCCGTGAAGAAGAGTACTCTGATGTTTACAGTTTTGTGAAAGATAATTTGTGTTTAGGGACTGGAGGGTGAGTATTATATTTCTTTTCTTACTTTTATCAAGTTCCCCCCTCCTGGAAATATGCTATACATTTCAAAATAATTTTTGTCCAAATTTAGGGTGCACATTTGCATGTAATTACAATATTAGTTAAATAGCATAAGTTTATTGGTGGTAGACATAAGCATAGTATTAAATATAAAGTAATTTCATTTGAAATGGTATCTGTCGTAGTCCAAGGCTTCTTAAGAACATACTAAATTCGTAGGTAACCATCCCTCATGACGAAGTTTTGCTTGATTGATATGAGAAAACTTATAGAAATTTTGTTTAATTGCTCAGATTTTGTACACTTTTTTTTCAGTGCATTGCTGCTTTCATCATAATCACCTATTTCGTAAATACAATGGATGTTATATTATTTTATACAAAATAAGTTTTTTTTTTTTTTCATTCAAAATTTCTGACTCAATCAAATCCAAATATTTTACTATCACATTTAAATTAAGAGTTACTGACAGATGCAAACAAGGCTTCTTGATTGCAGAATTATTTGATTTATCTATTAATATTATTTAATGTGTATACCATATTTTCAGACAAAGGGAGTACTTTGGTTCGTACCTATTTTTTAACAGTGTTGTCATAAAAAATAAATTTTTTGAATTGATTGCCTGATTTTGATTCAGATGTATGTACATATCTGGAGTTCCTGGCACAGGTAAAACTGCAACTGTCCATGAAGTCATGAGAAATTTGGAAAAAGAAAAGAATAATGGCGAAATTCCATGTTTCACGTTTGTAGAAGTCAATGGAATGTGGATGACAGACCCTTACAAATGTTATGTACATATTTTTAAGGTAAATTATATGCATAGTTTATTCATCTTGATTTATTATGTTTAATGATGCATAAGGCTTTGAATTTAGATATACCTTCTAAATACAGAAAATTTTGAAGCAGTTTTAAGTTGGAAATTTTTTTTTTATTATCTTAAAGATTTTTCTTAACTTTTTTTATTATCTAAATGGAGGTTTTAAATTATTTTTAATTAGGTGCTTAAGCATCTCTGGGTCATCTTAAAGGCTATAATCTTGTTGAAACTTTGAAATCTATATGTTTATTATTACTTTCTAAAGAATTATAATAAATAAGATTGATTCTTTCTGGTTTAAATCACTTTTAAATAATACTTTTTTGTTTGATTTTTTTATTTAAGATTTTTTTTTCTCATAACAAGAGAATAATATTATTTTAAGGAGATATTTTGCACAAACAGATATCTGCCTAATTAAAAATTTTATTTGCTTAAATTAGATGTGAATGATTAATTTTTATTAATTATTTTTACAATTGGTGATAAAAGGTAAAGACTTAGTATGGATTTGTATTTTGAAAATTCATAATTTTTTTTTTTCGTTTAAGATTGCAATTTGACAAAATAGTATTACAAAGTTGATTTTTTATTATTATTATTGCATGGTGATATTGGTGTCTTTTTATGAATCTTAATTATTCCAAATAATTTTGCCACATTATGCAAATGCATGTAATAACTAGAATGTTCATGCATTCACATTTTTCTTGATCTAATGAATATAGGTTCAGCAACTTTTTCATATGATAATTTCCAAACACTTCCACCTTGCTGCATAGTTTTATATTTTGAATTTTTTTTAACTTTTAATATAGCATTTCCTTTTCTTCAGTGCAAATATTCATTTTTTTTTCTTTCTTTTTCACTTACTGTTCTGTTTTGGGTTTTTACGCTGAAAGCACTTCATCATTTGGTTGCAGTCATCAGCCATTAGTTAGTTTTTAATAGATTTTGTTACAAATGTGCATTTTACTCTAATGAAGTCTTACAGGAACAAATTCCAGTAATTATTGCTATGATTTTATTGTGCCCAATCAATTTCTGCTGACCATATGTTCTGTAATTTCAGGGGAGGGAAAGATTGATACCACCAAATATTGTTACTTTATTGTAAAAATTATTGAACTGTATTGAAACATTTATTCTATTAATGCAATCCCTTATCCAAAAACAAATTTTGTGCAAAATTACTCGCAAGCTTGTTACCCATTCATTTTCAAAATGTAAGCGATTTCAAAACTAACAGTATAGTTTTTTAATCAAAATTGATAATACAGTAACAAAATTTGCTGGCATTCTTGAAAAATGTTCTGGTGTAAATTACAACTTCATTACAGCGAGGTTGGTAAGTTCCAACGGGGGTGTTAAACGCAAATGCTAACACAGGTCAAATAAACGGAGTCTTAAGTTTTTTTTGGCCACAAAAAAAAAAGAAAAAAAGCTCAGGTTTAATTCGAAAATACAGTATGGAAAAGAACAACGTTAAAATTAAGGTTTTCTTCCTGACACTTCACGTGTCTTCTAAAATCTTCCTTACCTCGGTGGATATCTTGTCCGCAGTGGTTATTTTCAATACTGATCCAAAGTTAATGTCAGTAATTTTGGATCATACAGAAGACTAATTCCCTTTCAAAAGTGAAAATAATTGCTTGCACCAATTACCACTTTCAGACATGGAAATAATTTCATATCCAATTTAAGAATTTTCAAACCAGCTGGCAAATATTTGTACATTCAAGCTTCCCAACTTCACTGAATTTTGCCTTCAAATCTGAACAGCACTGGATCTTGATTGCCTCATTTCCATATGGTTAGATACTGATTCTGTACCTGCTCTAAAGTCCAAGAAAACAAAGATTCTTATTGACAATAATGCATAATTAGGAGTTTTAAAACTTAAACTCACTGAATTTTGCCTTCAAATCTGAACAAGACTGGATCTTGATTGCTTCGTTTGCATATGGTTGGAAACTGATTCTGTATCTGCTATAAAGGCCATCCAGAAAAAGTTCAAAGAAAAAAGTATAAAGAAAACAAATTCGTTATTGATAATAATGCATAATTAGGAGTTTTAAACTTAAGCTATGAAATCTTTATTAAAAATTTTGATACATATAGTTATGTTTGCCGGCCACGAAAATATTCATTGTGGATGGCGAGTTTGACACTCCTGGGGTACATTAAAGCTCTACTTTAAGAAGTTTGGAGGTTTTTTTGGACAGACCTTGTATTATTACTAATATAATAACCCAGATCTGTCTCTCACTGATCCAGTAACGCTGTCATGTGGTTTGGCTACGTGCCAAACAGACTAAGACAATTCGTCTACGCCTATAAATAAAACATGCCCCTTTGCTCTTCGTCATTAACGAAGGTGCAAATCCGATTTCTGTTATGGCGTCAACGAACTCGGACAGCTTTTTTTAATTATTATTCATGCTGGATTGGAATAAATTTCAATAAAATGACTTCATCTGTTTCATTTCTTTTTGCCTCGGTAAAGTTATTTATGAAAACGAAAGTTCGTGACAATTGATTCATGGCGTTTTTTATATATAAATTGAGCCGCGTTAACAGTTTTATTTCTTTTGTATTATTTTCTTTCAGTATTTATTTATTTTGTATTTGGTAATGCATTTTTTGTTCTGTTAGTGGATTTTACCATATTTTTACTCGGACAAAACGAAAGTAATTGTTAAAAGTAGGGTTATTATTAAATGAAGGTTAGTGTCAATTGACTCATCAGTTCTGTTTTCCATGTTTTTTTTAAATTTCTTAAGCACTCTGCCAATGTAAATGAGATTTTCTACTACAACTTGCGTTAGTAAATCTGTGAAAATGGGATATGAGATATGTTTGGAGGGCTAAAAGCCCGTCTTAGACAGGCACAAATCTCTGGTATATGTATATTTTGTTGAAATTGTATAATTTCTCATTTAGTGATTATCAATGATTCTAATTCAAGCTAGTGATTAACTTGAAGATATTCAGTCTCTTACAGGCAAGACTATAGCCTCCCAGCAAGCATGCAATCTCTTGGAGAAGCGCTTCACGGGGGAGGGTCCCAAGAAAGATGCTGTTGTGTTATTGGTCGATGAACTGGATCGCTTATGGACCAGAAAGCAGACTGTCATGTACAATATATTTGATTGGCCATCCAGAAAAAGTTCAAAATTAATTGTTCTTGCAATAGCTAATACTATGGACCTTCCGGAACGATTGATGATGAATCGGGTCACAAGTAGACTGGTATGTTTGAGTCCGTTATGAATTCTGAACTTTATACCTTCTCAAGTCTGAAATTTCAGGATATTTTTAGATTCACTAACTATCTGTTTCAAATTTTGATTTAGAACAAAGATATTAAGATAGTATATTAATTTTTGGTTGTATTAAAATCAGTTGAGTAGTTAAACGTCTTGTCGAAGTCAATTAGTGAAAATCCAGTCGTTTTGTTAAAATGTGTTTTTG
Source organism: Araneus ventricosus (assembly GCA_013235015.1). NCBI lineage: Eukaryota > Metazoa > Arthropoda > Arachnida > Araneae > Araneidae > Araneus > Araneus ventricosus. Next base: position 16,859 of record BGPR01020711.1, on the reverse strand, counting down.
CACCACATTAGCTCTCTACAATTATTCAAATCATCGTATTTTTACAGAATGCTACTTTTCAGGATTTTTGAATTACAAAAAGTTATACAAAATATCACCACTAACATATTTTGTTGGATGACTGACTGGCTGGAACTCATTCAAAACCAATTTATTATCCATTTAGTACACATACTTCTCCATCTTACAGCTGGCATTAGAAAATATACATCAAAAACAGATTGAGTTGATAGAACGCCATTGATATATTTTAAGATAATATTTTAGACTAGCTGATCCCACGTAGAGCCCATGATGTTCACCTCAATTTGTGAATTGCCACAATTTTACCTTCGCTGACTTAAACTCTTTTGGCGTTGATCTAAACGTTCTCTGGCTCGCCTAAGCCCATCTGCTTCATTTCTAAACGATATCTTTTTAATAATGTTATCCAAAGTTTCATTATATTGTAAGAAATATTGTGAATGTTTCATCTTAAACTGATATTCTTTTCAAGAAAAGGTTATTTTACACCAGAACGAATATAGTAACAAGCTATGACTATGAAGTTATGCCTAACATGGTGGAGGTTGCTGGTTTTGTTTTGTAAACAGACCTATCATTGCCATCGGAAAAAGAGAAATTAACCTCTTTTCTGTGTCACCTTAGCGTTTTATATATATATATAGGTATTGTCACTTCTGGAAAGTTAATTATTCAACTAAGATTCGAACCAGTGTACATGTTCATTTAACCCTTTGAGCACCCAATTATTTTGAACTTTTAGCTATCAGGTTTGAAAACTTAGCTTTTAAAGGAAATGAATCGATCTTTTCTGCATTTAATTATATCCTTGTAATCTTAAGAACACTTTACCCATGGTTGTTTAAGAAAATATACATATAAATACGAGCTATCTGCTTTTGAACTGAACATGAAAAACATAAAAAGACGTTTGCGCCGCTCAGAGGGTTAAGATTTTAGAAGAATGTAATAGAATACTTTTACATTTTATACATATGTTTGTTGAATTTGCATCATTTTATATAAATTTTTGTATGTTTTTGAATAATAACCAACAGTATTTTTGTAAAATTGCAAGAGGAGCTTCAAGGAATACCAAAAGAATTATTTGGAAATTTTCCACCTGGTTCAAACAATTCATTTCTAAAACTGCTATCTGAAAATATACGTAAACTTACTGCCTTTTTTTGCTGATACAGAAAATTGTTCTTAAAATATCTTCTAGTTTTTCATATCTTATTCCTATCAATATATAATGCTGCTGTCATTTTGAGGTATGTAAAAAATAGTATTTTGATAAAAGAAAAGCCCCTCATTTTATTGTCATTCATTTGATGCATTTACTAGAAGGAATAGCCAAATTAAATCCACTATTACACTGATTTGCTTTAATCATAATGATTTACATTGAAATTAATTATTAGCATAGCATAAGCGAAAAACTTATTTTAAAATCTTATAAGCTGTTATGGCAGAGGAAAAAAATTGGATAGCATTAGGTTAGAAACTTTTATAAATTAACATTAAGAACTTGAGTATTATTATGTCTCTGAAATTTTTGAGCTGCTTTTATTAAATATTATTAATTAATTTTTATTATAAAGTTAGTTGTTATAGTATTTCGTAGTATTTTCTCACTGTGAAGACATTTATTGAATTTATTTATTAAATAATAATTCTATTTACTTTTCTTTGATTTGTTCTGGTGTAAGTGTGCAGCAATTTTTAAAAAGAACACGTAGGATTTTCTAGTATTAATACTTTAAAAGGGAAATGTCAAAATTTAAAAGGGCGGAAATTTATGTTTATTTTTATTATTTTTTTTAAATTCAAGCAATTGTGAATTATTTTAACTTCTCTGTCAGTTGCCTTGAGTTTGAAATTTTATAAAATGTTTGTAAAGAAGCAAAAGATTTCTTGCATTAAATCATTTTGCTCACGGATCAAGTTAAATCAAAACAAATAAAATTTTTCTGTTAAATCTCTTTAAAATTTTACTTGTTTTAAATTACTAGATATTATTTTAGATGAGTGTTTTTAAGAACAGTGTTATTTCACCTATGTCTTTCAACAAATAACAATTTTTTAATGCTTTTATATTGAAAACTTTTTTAGGGTTTATCTCGGATAACATTCCAGCCCTATAATTTCAAGCAACTGCAAGAGATAATCATGAATCGCATTCAAGAACTGAAAGTGTTTGACCCAGATGCAGTACAGTTTGTTGCTCGAAAAGTAAATATATTTATCTATTAAGCGTTAAATAACTCTTAAAACAGTTGAAGCCTATTTGGTTATAGTCCTAAAACTTTGTTTTGAACATATCAATAACTTATCCTTTGTGTTTGATTTCCTTTCAATTATTCAATTTTAAAATTAAATTATCATAAAAGTGAATCTACTTTTGTATAGAAAATTACAATACCCAAAATTAGCAATGTTTTAAATACTCTTAATATAATTTTTGTGTACTTCAAAAAGGGAACCCTTTTTCATGCGTATATATTGACTCCTTGAAAATTTTGAAAATACTCCTCAAATACTCCTAATTTTAAAAACCAGTAAGAACCCTGTTTAAGCAGTTAAAATGAAATAAAAATTAAATTTTTCCTACAAAAAATGGGGGGGGGGGGCAGTTGCCGCCATTGTCCATTGGTCTTTAACCTTTTCCTTACAGGTGGTACAATTATTGTGCCTGAAAAGTTTTTACCTTTGAATGTGGGTCGGTACGTACCACGCACATGAGAATTTCACTCCCCTCATTTAATGCAGTTCTTCTGGTTTAAGTCACTGCAGCCTAAAGGTTAAAAGAAAGTGGAATAACTTTTTACATTCTTCTTCATCATGTTATCTCCCCTACTTTCTAGGGAAAGTTTTCCTCTTATTAAAAATGGCAAAATAATGACTGAGGCAAAAAAATTGCAAATTTTAGAAAGGAGGGAAAATGACGTATAATTGAAGCTTTGAGTCGTATAAACCAAATACTTTATCATTGCAATGATTATGAATGAATCGAGACTGTGATGAAATGACGTACAAATGAGAAACGAATAAATAGTGCTTTACAGTATTTAACAGTTTTAATAAATGATCCATAATAAATAAATAAACAGTATTTTTTATAAATAAAGTAATAATAATTATAATTAAAAAATTTCATTAATTTTGAAAATAATTTCAATAAATTAGCAATTTTAACAAAGAAAAAGTATTCAACATTATGAATACAATAATTTTATAATGAACTTTTAAAATAAACAGAATTCACATGCAACATGCATTGTATAGCAATAAATTTCTAGAGTGAATATTTTTTAAGGCCCATAAAATTTATTCTATTACAATCATTGGAGGCGCAAGGTATGGATGTATTTAACTAATGAAGAAAATTCAGAAATGAAAAGAATTTTTTTATAATTTTTAGTTTTGATTTGGAATTAACCAAAATGAACTCAAATTGCAGGCAGGGTTTTTACGATACAATTTATGGGGCCAGAGGAAAAATTTAAATTACTGACAAATTAGAATTTAAAAAGGTTCGAATCAACCAAGTTGACTGTGAAAATTGTTCTTGGTTGATTCTAAATTGACTGTGGAATCAACCGAGTCAACTAACTGTTGAAACCGCACAACCAAGTTATGCGGTTTCATATTTTTACATATATGGTACTTAAAATGTAATTATTTTATTTAAGCTTAGTTTTTTCATATACCTATAATTTTATTTTCAGGTGGCAGCTGTGTCTGGTGATGCCCGGAGAGCTTTAGCGATTTGCAGGCATGCAGCTGAGATAGTTGAAAGGTCCGTAGGATCTCCCCGCAAAAAACACAAAATTCTTATTGGGATGGAACATGTGGATGAAGCCATCCAACAAATGTTTTCTTCTCCTGTGATAGCTTTTATAAAGTAAGATATTTGTTACTTGCTAATTTGCTCTGATTGATCAAGTTCGATCTGTACTTATAAAAGGCAATGTTTGTGTGTCTGTGATATCCAGACGAATCTATTGCACTTACAGCCATGAAATTTGTCACACAAGTAGTCATAATGGTGACTGCATGTACCTCGAAGCCGGAATTTTAAAATTTAATCTAGAGATTTTTTTGTTTTATGTTGTTTCGGGTCATTTTCGGCATGTTTACGGCTGTAGTATCTTTGGTAATGATAGTTGAAAAACAATCGATGCACCATTGAATAGAACAAACCATTTTCTTTCTAATGAAATTTGTTTTGAGCTCCAAACATAATTTACTGAATTTTGAGAATTTTTTAAAAAATAGTTTTGCCGACAAAATTTTGTTTTCGTATTTAAATTTACTGCATCCCGTTCTAATAACGATATCTCTTTCATTTTTTTTAAGGTAATGAATTGAATATTCCCCCCTGATTTACAAGAACGGGTGAAATATCTTTTATGGTTGAATATTAATTAATTTTTTTCGGAAGTGTTAAAATATTTTCGCTCCATTTTTCCCCACCTTGATTCTTCGTAACCAATGTCTTGGTATTGTATTCCCAGCATGCATTTTGTTGAAACCACGTGAGGTCATAATCCCTTTGCTTTCAGCAAGATTTTGAAGTATGAGCGTACCGTCTGATCTGTCGTTGCACTTACAGATCATGGTTTTAATTTTTTGTTTTAATACTTTTTGATAGTCAGTGTAAAGGCTGATATTTTTAGTTTCAGAAGACATGTTCATCCTGAGTGTACTTTCATTGAAACTGAAAAAAATGAAATATGACCTCAAGGAGGGAGCTATTTACAAAATCTGGCTTCAAAGTTTAAAGCTGAAGATTGTAAGCTTTTTTAAAAAAATTGTTGAAATTCAGGATGCCATGGGCAATGCCATGAGGGTAGTGCTAGTTTATTTATAAATTCACCTTTTGTTTGGTTTGCTTGCCTAATGCTACTTGGAAAGCAGTTAGAGATACACAAAAGTGATCTTGGTGGTGGCGAATAACAAAAAACATAAGAATATTCTAGAACTCCATTTTCCAAAGCTTGTATAAGAAATGAAAGAGAAAATTATATGAATCCGAAAGCCAATTAATGAAATAAGAAAAAGGAAGAAGTAGATTAATATCTAATAACTGAGTCAATGCTAGCTCTCATCATAAGTGAATGTGAAATTTTTTCAGTGTCGTTATCTTTTGTTTTGACGTTGAATTAATACTATTTTATAAAATGGAATAAAATGTAAAGTCAGAAATGAATCCTACCTATTTTACTAAGTTCATTAGAGTCGTTTCACTCGTAAGAGTTCACTAGAGTCGTTTCATCATACTAGCCCGTGCAGGTTTCGATCATTTACTCTTTTTAAAAGTTTATTGAAATGAAACTTTTTGGCATAAAATGATAATTTTAATTTTCAGTTTCGTGACCTTTATTCTTCACTTTATTTTCTGTGATAACAAATTACTATCTATTTAATGCACAAATTTTCTGTCATTCCTCTTACATGATTTACCTGCAGTTTGTGTTCTGATTTTAAACAACACCTTAATATTCTAAATTTTTGATTCAAATGCGTATGGAATTACAAATCTTCCTTGTAAAATATATAGCATAAACTGTGTTAAGAAAAACAATAATTAAATTGTTCTGTAAATAATCGATGCATTGTGTGTTATCTATTTATCAATGCTGTTTCTGAATTTTTCTGGTGTAAATATTGTAAAGCATGTGTCACATGTAGATGTAGTCATACTGCCTGTATGTACATCATTGCATGTACATGCATGTAGATATGAATTGCTGGTGGGACGTACTATCCTTTTACATTTTTCTATATGACCCAAATATTTCCATGTTGAAAATGCATTGCCTGTGTCTTTTCCTTAAAGTGCCCTTCCATTTAAAAGATGTTGTCACTTCTTGTGACATTAACTATAATTGACTGTTCCAAGCAGCAGATGAAACCCACTGATGGTGTGAAGTGTCAGCAAGGGCCAAGCAAGCAACTGATAGGTTACTGTCAAACATTTCTCTCTGTCACATAGGTTTTTTTGAAATTAAACTTTTCTGTATGTAATGTAACCATAATAAATAATTGTCTCTCTAATTGGACAGATCTTCAACCGACCCCCAAAAATGGCACCCAAGTGGTGCTTCGGTTGCATGGGACAGTCAGTTACGATTAATGTCACATGAGTGACTGTATTAACTTTATAAACTCTTACCGGTGTCATTTTCTCTTTTTATTTTTTATTTTCCATAAAGTAATTGTACAAAGTGTTCATTTTACAAGAATTTTTGCATAAGTTTATAGTAGTATTTTAAAATACAGATTTAGTCAATCTTCATATTGTGTGTATTTTTGGTGCTCAGTGTAATTTTTTTTTCTTTTTGTGACATTTATCTCCTCATAAACTGAATTCTTTTATATATATGTTTTTACTTTTAAATACTTCTTACACTACCAAGGCCACGGTGGCCTAGTTGTTAGGTCTTGGCTTTGGGGCTGGAGAGCTCAGATTCAAAACTAGGACTGTGCCGATTTTCGATGCATCAGAAAATATCGACGTTACGCAATCATCGCCGTTCCGATGTCTATATTGTCATTTTTTCAAAGCATCGGAAATTCCGACTTACCCACGATGTGTACGATGTTTCCCGATGCATCGTAGACATCGATGTCCACACGTGCCGCGAAGAGCAATTGTTCCCGATCGTGCATCAATGACCGCAAGCGCGCGGCATTTCCCGATCATCGGTGATTACCGTGGCGTATCTTTCCCCATGTTTCTTCCATCGTGGTTCATCAAGCAGAGACATACGTTGCGAAGTGCGGATCGTTTTGCCGCCACGATAAATCCCGATGTGACCGTGAATGAAAATAACTCATCTCGAGAATTGAGGAAGCAAAGTGTTTTGTTTGTCGTAAAATTTCTCAGTCATCGAAACGTGCATTACTTCGTGCTTTCTTCTAATCGTGTAAATTCTCTGATGTTGTTTTAAGTTCAAGGGCATAAATATCAATCATGCCGTTCATCGTTTGTTTGGTTGAAGAGAAGATCGTATTAATTGTTTTTAATATACGATTTATTGTTGATAACTAGACAAATTTATAGTATTTTTGACACTTTATTTGTTAGGTAACTAAGGATTAAATTTATTATAAGCATATAAATGCCTTAATCAACCACTCAAAAGTGTAAGAATGCAAAATTAGCCAATAGTAATTGCGATGTATCAAAATATCGTGATGTTAGAGTGGCGATACATCGCGATGCTAAAACTTTAACATTGCCCAGTCCTATTCAAAACCCGATTCCACTAAAAACACACCATTTATGTGGGTCAGATATGTTAAATCAGATGTAGTGCATCAGCCGCCCTCCTGCTGGCGTGGTGCCGAAGTTTGGAGAGAGGGGTGCCAGCTCAAGTGTTGTCCTCACGTTGCTTCAAAAATAGGATGTTAATATAACTAAACTCAATCCTCTTATACTGCCAAGTTTTTAGTTGTTTTGTTCTTTCTTATCTAAAAACCTAGTGTATTAACATTTAATTCAAAATTTCTATGTCTTCAATAAAATTTATTTGTTTGTTGTTACTTTGTTCAAAATTTTAAAATTCATTCCTTATGAAATTATTTGTTTGGTAGGTCTTCTTCCAAAGTGGCCAAGCTGTTTCTCGAAGGCATGCTTGATGAATTTACAAGAACTGGTTCTGAAGAAACAACTCTACTTAAAGTATCCACGCATGTAGTCACAGTTTGCAAATTTGAAGGTACTTGTGTTCTTATTTATCAATGACAAAATCTTTATTTTTTCATTGTAATTTTTAACTGGGCGCTGGACTAATTTACACTGGAGTTTATAAATCACTTGTGTTTCCCTTAACATGTTGGATGTCAGCAATATAAAAACCGTAAAAATAGAAATTATTTTGCAAGTTTATTTTCTTTGTGACTATGATATCGCATGTGGAACTTCAGAGTATAAAAAGTGAAACAAATAACTAAAAATAAAGACATGATTAAAAAAAGACAATAAAATTAGAAGGTTTGCTGCAAACTATGCTATTATAACTTAACTTGTGTAAAAATAATTTTAATGATTCTTGGAACATTCTAATTTTACTCCTTTCCAAGACAAGATTGCAAAGACGTGACATGCTAAGCCAATAATAGTCCAGTGAATAAGGAAAACAGTACTAAAAATATGGTTTTTGGTGCTTTAGAAGTTCACTAAATTTGGCTGTTTAAAGATTAAACAAACTTCTCACTAGAAAATTCTTACTCTATCATAAATAACAGTTGAAGGACCTCGTGAAAGATTGATCAATGTCATTTATTTTGTCATATTTTTATTTTATTTATTTATTTTACTAAAATATATTGGTTTGATGGACAAAACTTATTATTTTTTTAATTCAACCCCTTTCCCCAAAGTAATTATGAGGCATTAAATTTTAAAATTGGAATTGTCTAAAGTTTGACAGACATGACACATTTCCGCGGAAACGCGGATTTCCGCTTTTACCGCATCGAATTTTATCATTCTTGGGATCGATGCAAATCTGCATTAAAATTTTTGTTAATGTGTTGGGGGGAGGTGCTCACGCAAACAATAACTGTACACCGTTTGAAAATTTTGTGTATAGCTCTAAAGCGAAAGAGTTTCGAATTCATAAGATATTGCATAATCCTGCCCAAAGCCGTTCCGCGTCCGAGTTATGTGTCGGCGCTGTGGGATCAAAGTTTAGTATTGAGAGGAATGCCTGAAGGTTGTATTCTTTTCTTTCTTGTCTCTGCCAATCGTCTGTCGTTCCATCTAATCAGAATTCATTCTGAATTCTGATTGGATAGAAAATCAACCCACGAATTTCTTCCGATCCGAATTTCGTGAGAAAAAAGATCGTTTTTATTTTTGCGGTCTTTTTAAAATTATTTTCTTCATTTTTGTTAGTCATTTCGATTTCATTTTTGTTAGTTTTTGTTCCTTAACGGTTGTTTATCAACACAGACATGACACATTTGTGCGGAAACGCGGATTTCGGCATTTTCGGTATCGAATTTTGTTATTCTTGGGATCCATTTAAATCTGCATTAAAAGTTTTGGTAATGCGTTGGGGGAGGGGTTGCGCTCATAAAAGACATGAATAGCACGCAAACAAAAACAGTGTGCTGTGTACACATTCAAATTAATCTCGGATTTTATCGATAAAACATCAGAAAGAATGCATATTGAAACGTAATCTTCAATTTAGAGTGTTAAATACAAAATGCTGAGCAAAAAGCAGTCTGCTTTTGAATATTTTAGAAAAAAGATTTTTTGCGTGATGCTATTGATAGTAACGTGCAAAAATTTAAGGTCATCAGGCAAATGGTACTATGAGGAACTTGATAGTAAGAAAATAGCTATGAGAAAAAATAAATTAAAATCCCCAATCAAAGCAAGAGAGCAAAATTTAGGAAATGAAGGATAAAAGAAAGCTAGAACTGTTAGCTCAAAAAATGAGAAAAGTCTTAATAATTATGTATAATCAAAAAAGTTTTTACATGATCATATTTTTTAGTGAGATAATTTTTATCATAGTTTTTATTTTAACAAAACTTTATGCGTAATTCATTTTTCACCCATTAATTTTCTTTTAAATAATAATTTTACAATATTTTTAATAGTCCAAGCACTTTTTGTATAAATTTATTCATTTATTGTTCAATTAATCATACTTATTTTACTTCTCGGTGTTTATGTTTGATACGATTCCGTATTTATGAATTTCAGCTTTTTTTGTTCCAAGCCTGTGTCATGTCTGGTTTGAGCAAGTTGACATTGATATTTTTTTCCCATGGCTCTTCAGTTGATACTGTAACAATGAACAGGAAATCATATGAATTGCCTCTTGCAAGATAATTCTTTCTGTTTCTAGATGTTGACTTTTCATCCAGCTTTTTTTTCTTTCTTAACTTAGTGTTCATTTGAAAAAGTAATGGAATCCTCATATTTATATAATTCTGATGTTCACAAAAGATTGGAACTTTTTTTTTTCATTGTTACCTTTAAATTTTTTTATTGTGCTTGGGTTAAAATTTCTTTGCAACTAGAAGATTTGTGCCTGTCTAAAACAGGCTTTTAGCTTGCCAACAATATCTCAGATCTGACTGTCAATGCTTAAGAAATAAAAAAACAGAAATATTGAATCAATTGACACTAACTTTCGTTTTGCGAAATATATAAATATTCAATTCCAAAATTAAGTACGAAAAAGAAAGAATCTTTTTGACAAAAATGAAAGTAATCTCCGAGAAGTGGAAAAATAAATTAACTCTAATTAATTAAATATTTGCGGTTTGAATTCTGTTTATTGTCTCTTGTCTTTGTCTCGCCCTCCATCATGCTAACCTTCGTTTCCTTGCACTGGTTATCTTCTCTATCCATATTGTTTACTAACAATACTTGAACGCTTTCGAAAATAAGGGAAATTTACCCCCTCCCCTTGAAAACTGCTCCAAATTCTAAGAAATACACCCCACTCCGCATTCTAAGATTAACCCCTCACTCCGAATTCTAAGAAAAGAAACCCCTCTCCTGTTTCCTTCTGGGCGAGCCGCTTTTGGCACGTAGCCACGCTCACATTCCTGGAGAATTAGAGACCTCCAGATGGTGTTTATATTATAGATGAAAAGAAAAGCTACATTAAGATTAGTCAGATTCAAATTAAGAAAGTGGGTTTATTAATTTTCATTTAAGTTTTAATTTTGTTTCATTATTTAACTTGCTGAAATGATCATTTTATGATTTTTTTTTTAGGTTTAAGGCCGCCAAGTTCCTCAGAACTATCTAGTGTTTGTGCCAAATTAGCTGCTTCACATGTGATATTAGTTGATAATTTCCAAAATGACATTCACATGAAACTGCGCCTTGGAGTTGATCCCGATGATGTTAATTATGCACTGACTGGAAAAGGGCTTTCACATTAAGTACATGTGTATTTTTAATGGCCATTGAAACTTTTCATCACAGATGATTTTTCTACCATTTTCTAATTATGTGTATATCATATAACTGTGACAGGATATTTCACCATCATATAAAAAGAAAATGATTTTTTGTATTCTGAACTTTTTTATCTTTTGTCATTGGGAACAGATTTTTGAACACACTTGTTCAAAACTATTTGCATACCATCTCATGTCTTTCTCTTTCTTTCTGAAAATTGCTTTTGGAAAATTGTTAAAAATATTGGCATAAATTTTACATTTTCGTGAAGGAATGATTTTCTTATACACTTTTAAAATTTGCATTAAAGAAGGCGTTATTTTATTGTATATGAATTATGAAAGTTTGTATTTTATTGGAATGGATTAGTAGTTTGATTTTGTGTCTAGTTTTTTACTTAGTCATCATCGATGCTTTCATTGATTCTTTTTGCCATATTGAAGAATTGGCAAAATAATTTTTAAAATATTAATATTATTTTACATTATGAAATTATGCACTTGTTGGTATTTTTGAAATAACAGTTTTTAATGTATTTTACTGAATTAGATAAAATTCGTTCACAGGTTTTTAAATAATTGTTTCTATACTATTTACTGCTTGATTAGTATATCATTGAGAATTGCAGAAAGTACTTATCTATTTAAAAAAGATGCTGGGTTAGTTAATGTTAAGATTGAAATAATGTGTAAAAAGTTGGTTTTGCTTCCAAATGCTTTATTTCCTAACGATCTATTCATATTCAAAGAACAAACCACCAATTTGAGAACATAAAAAGAAAATCTTTCTAATAAACATTGTTGTTAAAAATTCATTGTATTTGAAATTGGCATCAAAGAATCAACATATGACATAATGAATGTAAGGCACAAACAATTATCACTGAATTTACATAATTGATGAAGCTGCATGTGATGTGTTCATTTTCCAAAACCCATGCTGCAATTCCTAGCAGTCAGAAAGTTTACCTTGTTTAGTGTATTTGGCAGTTAGCTTTCTAAAGAAAATCAATCTTGAATTATATGTTCGGTATTACAGTTGTCTCTATAATAATAAAATAACACTGCACAATCGAAAAGTAAAAATATTTATTTATTGTATCATTATAAAATTGTGCTTCAATTTCTGAATAAAAAAGTGAAAATCATTTTTTGATAAATACATGTAACTTTATTAGTAATAAATAGATAAAAAAATTCTTTGTCTTTTTTATATTTAGAAGTTTTAACTGCTGTATTTGTTGCAAAATCGTTGATTCTATGAAAATATATACGTTTGTATTATTTATATACTAGGAGACAAAGAATCTAGAGGTTTGTAACTGTTGCCGTGGAAATATGAAAATAAATAAAGTAAATTCTAATTAATGATAACGTAAAAATAGTCCTTTCTTGCCTTAAGTCTGAATGAAATGTTTTGGAATCCAAATGATTTTTGGCTCATTTTTAGAAATATTGAGGGAGCTGACAGAGAGGCAGAAAAATATTAACAATTGTGTTCCCATTTAAGAATATAACAACATGCCTTTAGATAAATGCAATAGAATAAATTAATCATTTTTTTCTATCTTGATGATTTGATTCCTGTAATTATATTAGAACTCTGCTTTCTACATTAAGTATAATAAAATATATTATGAGACATATCATGAATCTGGATAAGGTTACAAGCAATTGCACTGATGAATTTTTTTAAATGATAATTTAATGAAATTTTGTATTTCATTATATTGTTTTTATTGTATAACGACAACAATTCAATGATGCAGAAAAAATTGAATTTATTCTTCTGCATTTTTACCCAATATATTTTGATTCTGTCTCAGTTGGAAAAGTTTTAATTTAAAAAAAAAAAAAAATTACACATGTCAGTATTCTTAAAGAAATTAAGGATTAAAAGGGTCTGCTCCCCCATGAATATGTCACATGAGGGACCTGCAGGTAAGAAATATGTAACTACTGTTAACTATTGAAATCTTTGAGATTCATAGTGAAACTCTCAATTACTCTAATTAAACTTTGGTCATCTCTCGACTTTTCCAAACGAGTTCATAAAATTGAAATCGTGAGAGAAGTGTCAAATAATTTTTATAATTATTTCTCTCATTTTGTTTGCTTTCAAGAATATGTTCTTATTTATTCCAAAATTAATATAATTCCAATTATAAAAACATGACTTGCATTTATTTTGAAACTACACTATTAATTTATTGTAATTCAAATAGGAAATCAAAGAAATAAGTATGCATTTATGATTGAAATAAAAATGCATACTGCACTCTTGTTGATGCTGTCTTCAGTAATCATTGCTCTTTCTATAACAATCAATTCAACAAAATTGAAGGAAGTTTATTTTTTGTTTATTTACCTGGTATTGGGTGAATTATAAAGGAACTACAAAATCACCCATCATGGTATGACAGGTGCGAATCGCCTCTTCATTTGTGAGATTTCCCGTCAAATCTGACTTTTAAAAATAGATATATATGTGAGAGAAATGTTTAACATTGATTGAAAACTAATAAAATAAACATGTATTATGACAGGAAATATTTTTTTAATCGCATATTATTCACATATTTCTTTATTCTAAAAACCTCTTGGAGATTAACATTCAGTGTGAAGTATTTTTCGTTGTTTAATAATTTTCCTTGTACTTCAGATGTTTTTGTGTAAATTTTAACTTTGCCAAAAAATATTGTCAAATTATATCGTCACGATTGCACTAAATAATTAGATGTATTGTGGCGTCCAAACTAAATTACGCGCATGATATACTACTGATGTAATTTACTACTTTCTATTAAAAAACAGAAATTAATTTGAAATATATGATTAATATAATTTAAAATTTCACCAGAACTATTGATCATAGCGAGATAAATTTTATATCAATGAATAGCAAATTTAATTTCACTATTTTAGAGGTATTAAATTTGAAATTAGAACAACAATTACTCTTTTAAATTTAAAATGACTGAAATTTAGGTTCTCTAACAATGAAATAATGCTGTTTAACGTCTCGCAGTGCTATGGCATGAGTTTTATTGTTCGTGACGTCAGCGCGTTACCGAGAGATGTGGGCTATTATATTAGTAATACAGAGGCTAGTGAGTTTTGTTATTACTCATGTCTTAGCAGAACAGGAAAGAGGCCGAATTGCATTGATAATAAGAATTTAAATTAATGTGTTCATTTAAAGGTTTTTTCATAATGATTTCAGTCACTGACCACAACTCCAGTGAAGAAAATAAGATCTTTGTGGCCTAGTGATAAGGTCTCAGCTTCTGGGTCCAAAAGGTTCCAAGTTCAAAACCTGATTCCAACGAAGATCCACTATGTATGAATCCTGATGCACATTAAGTCATAGGCTGTGGCCTAGTCTTCCCACAGATGTGGTGAGGAAGTTTGGAGAGGGGATGCCTTCGGGGCCCCCCTCCTCCACCCCAACTTTTAAAACCAATTTTTTTATTTTTTTTTTTTTTTCATTTGATCTTTATACAAGCAATTATTAAGTAATAAATATTAATAATATAAAAATATGGGTTACCTTTAGCAGAGTTGGTTTCAGTTTCTCGTAAATAAAAAATATACAGGGATGAGATTCTTCCGACTTTTTTAATCAAATAACACTTTCTGAAAATAAGGGGGGAAATATATCTGAAGGTCTGAGCTCCAAAAACTCAAATCAAATAGTTACTAACGAACTAGAGAGGCAACCATCCAAAAAAAGAAAAACAACTTCTTTTAATATAAAAGATCTGTTTGAGAGAACTGTATTTAAAAATATGGCAACTAATATAGTTAATACATTTTGTGTTTCTTTTGTTGTTTGTGTTGTTTACTTTCCATTTAATCTAGAAAAGTGTACTCAATATTTCAATTCAAAGAATGTTTATCCAGAGTATTTATATCTGATTTTTATTTTAAAAATGAATACACTCATTAATTTCAACAAACAGATGTTTTACTGATGTGTGTTTTATAATGGTACCATAATTTGTTTCTAATTCGTACTATTTTTTCTCATTAAAGGAAAATTGTATATAAATAGGATAGATTTTTAATACCAGTAGCAATTACAATATTTGTTGTACTTGAAATTCTTAAGTATTGCTCAAATGTCGTTCGCACAGACTTTTTGCTCTTTTGGCAATCTCATCTCTGAATATATAAAATTTAAAAGTAAATTTCAATAAAATAGTCAAAATATTACAAAACTTTTTGTTTTTTCTGCACAATCTAATTACTGTAAAAAAATACCAGCACTGTTGAATCGGTCAGCCAATTGCAAAACAAACTGGATCAGACTGTTTTGCACGCGAATTTTAAAAAATGGAAAAAATTTTAAGAATTATATTCTGAAATTTAAAGCAATACTTGATTTTAATTTGAATAAGACCAAATGCCATTTATGTAGCTTATTGCATTTACACATACATAAAGAGTTGGACATGAACCCTTTTGCAGATCGGGCCTTAAATTTGGCAAATATATACAAGTCTGATGATAAAACCATTTGTCAAATTTTAACCACCTAACTTGTTGTGTTTTTGAGTTATGTACACAAGCACTTGGATGGGGGGGGGACAGACTTCCTGTGGACAAAAGTTGATTGAAACTACAACTTCGGTATAAAGGCCAAATAACTAAATTCCATCCTCTAATTGGTTGCATTTTTGAGTTATCATATTCAAGAACAATTCCAGGTGTTTTTTTTCTTTTCTTTCTTTCATTTTGCTCAGGTAGGTTTTAAATGTAGAGATTCATAAAAAATTTGAGGTTGGATTTTAACATGATAATGTTGTTAGGCTGGCCGTTGGATCTTGAGCAACGATCGGGGAGTAAGTGAAATATAGATGTCAGTTTTAGGGGTGCCACGGAGACAAAACATTGCTGCATTTATGGCAATTTTTAAAGCAAAATATGATTAGAGGGCATAAAAATAATGCTAGGCCCCGAGGGCAATTTGCACTTGCTAGGCAAATGACGACTGGTGTAAAAAAAAATCATATTTCCTGGGTGCAACTTAGCCACGCTATGCCACTGACCATATTGACAAAACGTTAATATGTTTGTGTCACTTTTTAAAGTCAAATACAATAAGGAGCCGAAAAATCCCATTTCTAGGGTGCCATTTACACAAGTTAGGCCTATTATGATGAAGGGGGGAGGGAGAGAAGAAAAAAAACAGTGTGATCTGAGTGCCACTTATCCTCGCTACGCCACTGTCAGTATGTGAAGCTGTTAAAGGTTAAACCAGTCCTGTTCCTACCGAAGAGAGAGGGCCTAGGGAGAGAAAGAAGGAATGATGCTTCTGCTCAGGCACACAAACACCAAAAAGAAGAGAAGGGGGCATAAAAAGCATGATAGGAAGTATTTCTGTTGTCTCAGTAGCAATGATGGGGAAGGGAAGATGGAATTCCAAGAGTTGTCAGACTCCTGCGAAGTGGTTCAAAGTATGGAGACAAAAAGAAGAGATTAGTTTTGCTGCTGGTCAAGTTACAGTAAAAATCTTTTTAAGTTTAAAGTGTTATAAGTACTGAGACTTGAAAATATTTCTTCCCTGAGCAATTCTGGGTATAATAAGCTAGTATAGAATTTTTTTTAAAAAAAAAGGTGTCGCAATATTAAAAGTTGAGAGTTAGTGAAAAATTATATATGAAAAATAGACAGCATGCTAGAGTTCTTACTTTTGGAAGCCTTCCTTAACCCAAAGTGTTCATTTATGTTCAAGCATACTTGTCAAACGATAACGCAGTATTGAAAAAATGATTGCTCTTGATTATTTTTGACAATGGCTAATAGGTGATATAATTTGAGGAGACAGCACTCAGTCACCAAATTTATTTCATAGCTGATTTTTTTTTTGTCAGATAGATGGGCATAATGTGGTAATCAGTATCATA
>BGPR01020710.1:8749-27531 GCA_013235015.1 Araneus ventricosus | reverse complement strand
GGCTGAGTTTTATCAAAATATTTTTTACAGCTGTACTCGGGAGACTATCCACAAAAAATAAATTAAAATATGTTACCTGAGAAGGGAAAGTCTTATGCTTTTCAGTGATTTATGAGGGTTTAGAACGCGTTTGAAGTCGAAACAGTCTTCCTAATTTGTTGATCATTACCAAGTGAATAAACGGTGTTCCTATATCACATTGGTTTAAATATGGTATGAATTATGTAATACTACTAATCAGAATATTGATCTTTGCCTAAACCTGAAAAAGTCTGAGGCAAGAGTTAGAGAATTTGAGCGACTTCACAACAGATATCAAAAATTTCGCATTGCAGAAATAAGAGAATGAACGTTTGTTCTGATTATTCGAGTGATTGAAAAAATTATCAAGCAATCCTATGGTCAACGGCTTGCCAAAATGCCAAATGGATTCATAGATATGTAGTCAATTCACTCTCTTTGCCTTCACTTGTGTTCTTAAGATATTGATATGGAAAACACTATAATGGATTTTTATCTTAACAATCCAAAGATTAATACACTAAACTGCGGGTTCTTTCCACCTTGGTAAAATGCACAATAATATTCAAACAAGCAACAAATATTCTTAATATAATGTCATTATTTCTAGAATCGCAAGAACAGTTTTAATTCTTTTTATGACTGAAAATTGAAAAACTAACAAGATATTTTCTAAGCTTTCAACATGGAAAGAAACACACATTTAAAATTGTGTATGACAGTGAAAACGGTTCTTGAAGGTTAAAATAATGAATAGTATTTGATAAAATTATGCCCAAAAAATATATTTTTAAAATTCTATTAAATTAGAGAAGGAAATCGTACACCTTTATTGATATTATTGAAAGATCATTTTTAAATTTTCAGTTATTATAAAATAATTTTTATACTGTAATATTTGAAGTTATATAAGGAAAACAACGCCAAATTTAGCTTAATTTTTAATTAATAAAAATTTTAGAAAAACTTTAAAAAGGGCTCCGAGGTGCCCATTCGCACTCTTCAAGAGTATGTCTTGCGCCAAATCTTGTCTAGGTCCAGCAGCTGCGCAGAGGACCAACACGGACACACAATTCTCTTTATTAGTAGTGGTAGAGATATACTATATCTCCAGAGAGCTTAGTTTAAATTCCTCTAAAATTTTGATGAAATAAAGATGAAAGAAACAAAATGTATCATGACATTTTTCTCAGCTTTCCAACAATTAGAGAGAACAATCGTAATTAAACATTTCTTAAGCAGCTGAAAATATTTATTTAATTGCGCCGTTACGAAACAATGAAGAATTGTTGTAAATTATACAAACAGATATTTTGAGAATGTTCATTAAAATTATAGACTCAATTGCACAGTACTTAATGATATCAATGAAAAGGTACATTATTTCCACTTTCAAACGGAAAAATTATTTTTGGTGTTTTAATATTTCGGAAATAAGTTAAAGAAAGTGGGCTGCAAATATCCATAAAGCAGACAAGTTATAAATTTGTTATTCGGAAAGTGTAAAGAATTAATTTAGCATGCACAATGCCAATTTGTGTTAAATAACGCGTTGAAAGCTACTAATGGCCCTTGACCATGTTTATTCTTTTCAAGGTAAGAAGAGGCTTTGAAATTTTAGTTCAGTCAGGTAACGCACCGTTTCTAAAGTTAAACGAAAGTTGTTTGGGACGGACCCTCATAATTTTTGAACCGTGATTAGTTGTGAGGGTGACACCTTAGGCGGTACTCTCGCTCCAAATCCTCACCTCGACATGGAAGGTTGGAGAGAGGATGCCGAGTAGGTTTTCACGTCGTCATCTAATCATAAGTTCAAAATTATAAGATGCGAAAACTGAGAATCGCCAATGAGGATTACGCTATGATAAACTATGAATGACAACTTGCTTAGAATGCACTTCCATAGAAATATGTTTACTCATTTGAATTGCGTCAAATTAGGCAACCTGGATTGGGCAGGTATCATAACTTTCAAATTCCCATATGTGAGGCCATAAAATAGGCAAATTTAAGTTTAACGATTAATTGTTGTATGAAATCATTTTGAAAGATGTGAGAAAGCTCTAAGTGGTTACAGGTAGAACAAGTGTTGTGGATTTATGTACCATAAATTAAAATTGCAAAAGACTAAAAGCCTTAATGCGGTCTTTTAAAGTATAAATTTATGTATATCTTCAGATGAAAACCATTTTGGATACAATTCACTATAATAGTTTTATCAAAATAGCTTTAAAGGAATAAAGGTTACTTCTATTTTATTGAGCTGTTGTTTATAAAGTTGCTTTAATTAGACCACAAATAGTTCCAAAATTTGACCTTAAATCAATGGGACTATCATCTGAACTACAAGGGATACTTAGAAAGCATCGTCACCATTAGTAGTCTTCCAATGAGTGAGTAGAGCAAAAGCTAAGAAACAATGAAAGGACATAAAGACATCAAATGTTGGATCAAAAAGAACAAAAGCTAAGGGTTGCGTAGTTTTGTATTAATATGAGGATAAAATGAGAGATGAGCTGATACAATGCTTAAATATCATATTTGGGTTCATACATTTGTGCTGGTATGGATTGAGAATCAAAATATTTTTGGCTCAGTTTTTGCTTAAAGAAACAGTGGTCAATCTGGATCAACCTAGTTCCCTTATGTGACCGATGACACAATTTTTAAGCTATTTTTAACGCGAGGACTACGTTCCTCCCATTGGGGTCTGGGAAGGAAATTGATGCACACGCCAAAACGCCACAAAACGTTGTATGGGAGATC
Organism: Araneus ventricosus; assembly: GCA_013235015.1. NCBI lineage: Eukaryota > Metazoa > Arthropoda > Arachnida > Araneae > Araneidae > Araneus > Araneus ventricosus. Next base: position 24,744 of record BGPR01020710.1, on the reverse strand, counting down.
CTCTATGTCTCGGTAACTACATTTATTTAAAACATAACTAATGTCTTATTTTAGAGATAAAGGGTAACAAAAGAAGTTACAAAAAAATTGAAAATCGGAATTGTAGTTCAGCGACTACTGAGAGGTACAGTTGGGCAAAAATACGCATGAATTGGTGGCTCGATTATCTATATCTCGGTAACTACTTATGTTGAAAAAATAACTAATGTATTATTTTAGAGATGAAGGGTAACAACATAGGTTAGAAAAAAAACTTACTTAAACTTAAAAACATACGAGAAACTTCGAGAAACAAAAGAGTCACTCGAGTAAAGTAGTCCTACGCCTTTAACATCAGCGGCTGTTTGAAAAGAAGCCTACCGTCATTTTTCTTTTCTATTTTAAAGTATATTTCGTAAAAAGTTTATTACATTGTTTTGAAGATAAAAAAACTATAAAAATAATTCTACGACTTATTTTCTTATTAAAATCACTTCACTAACACTGTGCATTAAAAATTATCAGGCGGTCCAAGTGTTTCTATTGCATTATAGTCATTTCCAGGACTATGAACAGCAAAATTTCCCCGCACTGTCGATATGAATTGTCAATGGCTATAGCAAAAAAAAAATCTTAAAATTGCTGTCTAAAGATTAACGGAATTCGTCATAACTATTTTCAACAAAAAAGCAACATTTCTGAATAGGTAAGATATATTCCCAGGAAAGAAACTGAAATTCTCTGAAAATGGATTGAAAGATAAGCTAATTTTTCGAAAACTCCCCACAAAAATGCACAATATCTCATTCCTTTGAAATCATTACTTAAATAAGCAGTCGAATTTCCCACGTCAATGAAAATATATTGCGAAATAAAACTGATAGCACGAAATATTTTACTCTCGATAGAGATGATAAATCCGATTGAGTTGAAGTTGCTGCATATCGTTAAACTGTTTTGACCGACAGAATTCATAATTTCCTGAAACTCTATTCAGCGTAATACGAGGAATGTTTTTACGCGCAATTAACAGCTTTTTTTTTATCATTGAAAGCTTTGTTTCCCTCTTTCTCCCTTATAAAATATAACAGAAGAGTTATAGAAATCGCCAAAAAACTTGACCTCGAGATTTTGATGAACATTGACATTTTTTGAATGAAATTTGGTATGCTGCCTTTTCACCAAAATTGTAGGTTTCTTACAAATTTCGGACGAAATCCATCAGAGGCAAATTTTGTCTGTCTTTCCGTTGGACATGATAACTGAATAACGCAACAAGCTAGTACAACTACTACTACTATGCCACGTCACATCCCCGTTCCTAGAGCGTAGATCGTTCCTGCTCAGTTTGAATTGGATGTGTGTAGGAATGATGGGGGGGGGGGGGGGGGTTTGGGGTGAATTTTCTTTTAAACGAAACTATGAGGAAAATGAGAAGAAACATTTAAAAATTATTTCAAAAAGGATTTAAATGGGTGGGATTGTTTTTAAAGCATTCGAATTCTGGAAAAAGCAACAGCAAAATTGTTGCTGAACTAGCATTGCACATAATTTTCTTTTTCTTCTGATGAACTGCATCATGGAAGGAGGGGAAGGTAAGAACTTAAAGCTATCATTAACCTTGCATACGAAGTGTTAACGAGCAAAGATACCAAAAGAGAAAAAAAGAATCCAAATATACAAGTATATACAAAGACAAAAATTAACAAAGGTAGAAAAAGAAAAGAAAAAAAAGAACCCAAATATATACAAATACAAAAGCAGCACGCACTGGTTAAATATGTTGTCTAGAATAGGGTGACATGTAAAAATGGAAGATCAAGTATCAACAAACAATAATAAAAAAGAAAGCAATAAAAAGATAATAGACATAACAAAAGGGGGGGAGAAACTACCTTAAACACGCACTCTTCTACAAACAGACTAACAGGGTTCAAGGTAGGGAGGGGAGACCTAACAGGAGAGGAGCCGAATTTCGACCGATTTTCCGAGACAAGCTAGATGGGCAAATTTTAGAATACAATCTTTACACCCAAAATTTCAGATGGGGAGAGGAGCCGAATTTCGACCGAACCAGTCCGATTTGGCCTAGATCGGACCGGTATCGTAACTTCAATTCTGGGCTATAAAATTGGCAACTTATGTTGCAAAGGTGTCAAAGTGGAATCAATTTTAAGAGAAAGCTCTTCATGGTTACAGTTAGAGAAAAAGTGTTTTCTTTTAGATATTATCAATTAAATATTTTGAAAGAATTGTGTAACAATCCTTACACTGTTTTAAAGAAACAGCAAAATATGTTATTGTGTCCACCGATAGGGAATTTGCTTGGCTACAGTTTACTTTATTAACCATTAAAAGCCCGATTTTTTAAAAATTGATTTTAAAATGTTTTTTATAATTTCATTTCTTGAATAAAACATGGGAAAAATATTTTAAAAATCCTATTTTGTTTTAAGTTTGGTTTATGGCGAAACACTGTTGGTTGCCAATTGACAACACTGGCCTTTATTTCAGAAAAAATTTCCTTGACAAAATTCTATAATGTCAGACACAGACGAATTTTAATAAATAATAATACGGATAAGGATTTTCCTTCAACATTGTAGAATAAAATATAGTATTCTCAAGCGTACAGACAAGGCAAAAAAAGATGCAGTCTCAAGTGAAAAAAGTGAATAATAAAAATTATCTTTCCAATTTTATAAATTTAATTGTGATTTTTTTTAATTTTTATAAATATTTTTAAATATAATTTGAAACGGGAGTTTTTACTGTTGAAATTTTGCACAAGCTTATTTCATTGTTTCATTAAATCTTTAAATCATTTCTTTTTCTTTGGTCGAAAAAGATCATTATATCTCAGATAACTTTTTAATCAAAAATTTTACTTTATTCTTAAGCTATGAAGGTAATAAGTCTTTCCCTCTCTGTTTGATTTTAAGCAGAAGGTAATTTTTTTTCGCGACTAGATTTATCATGCGATATTTATTAAATGAATATGAAGTTCCTATGAGATTTCCATAATTTCTAAAGCTATAGATATTTTAGATGTTTTTAATTGTGTATTTCATAAAAAAAATCTCGATTCTCTTTATTTTAAGAGTTGAAATATCTGTAGTTATTAATTTATACTATTCATTTATGCAATATAATTAATTAAATATGAAATTTCTAATCACTTAATAAATATAATTCTTGTAATAACCATCAGAATTATATGTGAGTATAATGGCTAAAAAATCCTTATTTACATCAGATATATTTTTATTACCAAGAATTTAAAATTTTTTAATATGTTACAGCCTATGGGTGCAACAGTTTTCCTCCTGTATGTGTTACTATGAAAGTTCTTTGGCATTACGAAATTAATACAATTAATTTGATGTATGTACCAGCTGGTTGCCGAAGACGGCTATATCAAAAATGCACTATGTATTATTATTTCAGTTTAATTGTAATGTCATTCTTAGCACTCCATGGCATAAAGTGTCTCGGGGGGCGAGATGCCGATTGCATTTTTAAAAAAATGGCGAGGGTTCTATTTTCCTATTTGCCCTGAGCGCTATTTTTTGTAGGTACGCAGCTGCATAAATTGGAAGTGGAACAAGCCATAGGAAAAAAAACAATAAAAGAACACTAAAGCCATCAAATGTTGGATCAAAAACAACGTATTATTTGTGAGAAAACGAAAGAAGAAGAGGAAATGATATAGTGCATAAAATGTCATACTTGGGTCCATGCATCGTGTGGTGATGTGAATTTGAGAATAGAAAAGTTGTGTTTAAAGAAATTTGTGGTCCAATGTGTTTAACCGGTTTCCTTGATTGAACTGCCATTTTCCCCCTACTATAAAGTGAATTTCATTAAAAAAATCAGTACATTGTTTTGAAAATAAATGAACAAAAAAAATCTGCAATTTGTTTCTGATTAAAATGACTTCTCTATCACTGTACATTTAAAAATGTCTAGGTGGTCGAAATTTGGCAACTTTCCCCTATGTATCGAATTTTGGACCCTATCGGTCAACGGGAAGAACACCAAAATACAAACTCAATTCTCTTTACTATACTACGAAGCTCAACATAGAAAGCGCCGTATTGTGTAAATATACGAAAAAGACAAGTGACGAACACTCTCGATAATGTTCGCTACAGTGCTCCGAAAGGGAAGCTTGAATTCTAAATTACCCTGTATTTCCACTGTGGCCTAGTGGTAAGGTCTCGACTTCGGGACCGGCAGGTTCCAGTTTCAAAACCCAATTCCACTGAAGATCCACCCTGTATGTAGACCTGTTGCACGTTAAATCATACATAGGGGGGTCAAATGTCCGCCCGTTGATGTCCTCCCTTCAGTGTGTTGGTGCGGAGCTGTGAAGAGGCGGTGCCATATCATATGTCGTCATCTGACCATGGTTCAAAATTACGAGGTCTGTCCTGAAATAGCCCTCGTGTTGCTGCAAAACGGGACGTCAATATAACTAAACTAAAATCTAAATTAGACTTTGGATGTTGCTGGATAATTTCGTTTCACAAGAAATTTTGAAAAATATTTTTTATTTACCTTTCACTTTAAAGCATCAAAGAAATTTAAAAACTTTTATCAAATATATTTCCCAAAAATTTCGATAATAATAATATCTTGAATTTAAATTACCCGATAATTCCAAATGTCATTAGGAATTCGGCATTATGAAATGTATAGAATTTCGAAAACTGCTTAATGGTGCTTTATAGAAATGAAAATCGACAAGCTTTCAAAATCTAAAACAGATTATTGAAATGTTTATATTATGCTTAAATAGTTTTAAAGAATATTTCAGAGTATAATCACAACTAAATTTTTCAATTTTGTGTTTGCGTAGACACTAAGTTTTGTCTTGCACCGAGGATGATATTCTTAAATGCGCAAAATCACATATCATGACGGTCAAGTATTTTGCTTAGATTTGTTTTATTAATTTAGTTTGACAATTTTTAATAGTTTTGCAAACTTTTAACTTCCACATCAACTTAGAATGTCTTCAATTATACAGAATCGTCCCGAAATGATTGAACAGTTAACAATTCAATTCTTAAGTTTAAATTTGTAAAACAATAGTGAATTTCTTATTTGTAATAACAATACTTTCCAATCTGCTAATTTTCTTTAAATTAATTGAAGTTAATAATTTATTGAATACAGTTTCTATATTGAATATAGATACTGTGTTTAATATAGCTGCTGTATTCAATACAGTTGCTGTATATTTCTATTGCATACATTTTGCCTTTTGTAACAACAAATGTAGGATTCCAATCAATTTTTTCAAGAGCAATGTTCCAGGTTATGGTTCATGAAAAAGAATTAGAACAGGAAATAAAAATAAGTTCCAAAGGTTGCAACAGTTTTGTCATTAGATATTGTCTTGTACTTTGAACTATTTTCTGTATTTGGAAACTGCAACGATAACTAACTCGAAAAAAAAAGTTTTTTGCGAAAATCTGTTTGATTTTTTACTGAGAATTCTAAGGGATGTTACAAAGCTTTACTCAAAATGTTTTAACTGATATATAACAATAATTAAAAATTTTGCATGTTACAATTTCACATCAGTTTGAAAACAAACTGTTATAACGTAAAAAATATTTTTAAGTTATATTTTTGCCTGCATTTTCCTAATTTAAAATTTTCTAAATTCTAGATGAATTTGAGAGACCAAGCGATAATAAAAAGGATAATTATTTAACTAAATGCTTTTATGAGGAGTCTTGATAAATTTACTTTTTCTTATTTACAGAAGAAAATGAGTGCAGAAAACTACTCTACAGAAAAGTTTCCACTACAGTGTTGCATGACATAAATTGCACATCAAAAGATAAAAATTGATAGCATAAAAAGCAAAGACAACACGAATTAAAGTACATTGTTACGTACATTGATTCTTAAAAAAAATTACAAATAGTAATTACACAATCAATTTTAACTCGTTAAACATATAAAGAATTCAGAAGTGATAAACATTTATTTTTGAAAACCTTAAACAACATGTGAAAAATTACCAAGATTTTAGTATGCTTCTTAAAAATTTTGTAAAATTTATTTAATGAGAAATTATCAATATAATTAAATTTGATATGCATACTTTCAAATAATTGATTATTTCTAAAGGTTGTAATCGGCACTTTAAAATGAATACAATTTAGTATATCACCGAGACTTTATGAAGAAACAACACACAAGAAAGATCTCGTCGGGATTTCAAGCTGGGAATTTCAAAAATGTTAATTAGATAAGATGAAGAAGCATCCTGAGAACAAAAATTATTACTTTCTTAAAATAAATATGGCATAAATTTAGTTTGTATTTGCTCTATAATTTTGTCATCAATTTATTTATTACATCAGAATTATTCTTTCTTTGAAAACATATTGGCTGTCCGTAGGAGTTCATTTTACTTAAATTAGGTAATTCTATAATTTAATATATAATAGATATCTGAAAAAGTTGTCATCTATTTTGAAAATTTTACTTCCTTTAACTTTTCTTGGTTGATGGCAATCAGCTGAATTTCAGATTATTTCCCAACTACAATATTTCTTAGCATACAATCTAATCTACTATATTGCTTCGTCATGTATTATTTGGAAATAGTTGAATGAAAGAGAATGTAAATTCGTTGCTTATACTATTTTCAACATTAAAATTTATGTTCCTACAAGAATTAAGCGTTGTGGTTTTCCTACATAAATGTACCGATATAAAAATTCATTATAGAAGTAGGTTCTATTTCGAAGTTCTTACAATACCACCTCATAATCACAAAGTAATGCAACTTCATAGTTAGACTTCTACCTGTTGTCGGTGGTAATTTCTGCCAAAATATATCAAGCAGAAGGTAAGTATTTTATCTGTTGTATAAACTACATAAGTCTAGCATATTCGTCGTTGAATCAAGGACTACATATAGAAAACAGAATTTTAAAACTCATCGAAAAATGGTCGCTCATGGATGAATTTTTGGGTGTTCTTTGAAATAATCAAGTATCGTCTTAAAATAGCTGAAAAAGTTCAAAACTCGCCTGTTTTAAAACTAAATCTAGTTATCTGCTATCCATGACGTATTTGTCCGTTTTTTAATCTCAGTTCTTAATGCTCAGTTATTAACAATAATCAAATATTTCGCCTATTCTAATTTTTGAAGCTGATATTTTCGACTCCATCGTTCCTGCATGCATATTCTCGATAATCTGCATTTTGTGTGAAACTCTTTTTCCTTAAATACGTCACGATTAATTTCATTACATTGAATTATAAATGCTGAAGTTTATGAAATGAATGTATAGTTTGTTTTAATTAAACCATCTAAGTAATAAAAGGTAAATAAGAAAAAATAATGTTATCCTTTCTAAAATTACATAGAAAGTTTTCCATTGCGAGAGTATATTTCAATCCTGCCGAAAATATAAAACGACAGATGTTAGAAACAATTGGGTTAAAGTGACCATATTTACTGAACTTCAATCTAGGACGCGCTAGAACCTGATTGCACAATCCTGGACGCTGTATTGACGAACAGAAATTCATTTTGACTCCAGAAAAAGTCCAAACAAATAAATAACAAATGTAGTAGCTATGAAATCCAGTAAAGCACCGTTTATACGTTTCTCATTTATACATCGTTTACATTTATACGTCGTTTAATCACAGTCCCGATTCATTCGTATTCATTGTGATGATAAAGTGCTTCGTTTATACAACGCAAAGCTTCTGTTAAACGTCGTTTTTCTCCGTTCTAAAATGTGAAAATGCCTCCCTTTCTAGTATGCGAACTGTGATAAAGGTATCATAACTTCGAAATTATTCACAATTGATAACGGTATCATGACTTCGAAATTATTCGCGATCGATAAAGGTATCATGACTTCGAAATTATTCACAATTGATGAATTAATAGACGGCAAATTGTCTGGTGCTAATTTAAACGATGGTGAAAAAGTTTCCACCGCAAAGTTTCCGTTTCGCATGTACATAAATCGTTTAAGATATACATAATTAGTACTGAATTTTCTCACTTTTAAGATGAATGTTAAATCTTAAAATTTAATTATTGATTTCCATACTATGTAGTATTATACTAGTATTATCTTTAAAAACTTTAAAATTCATAATTTTAAGTAAATATGCATTAGTAGCATTAAATTTGTAATAACCAAAGTTGTTTAGACAAATTTCGATTAAACGTCTTTTAATTTATAAGTCCCTTGAAAGACGTATAAACGATACTTTACTGTACTTAATTACAAAAATTTTCAAAAAAATAATAATAAAAATATAAATATGATGAAATAAAAATATATATATGAGTTTCTTATACGGCATTACCAGTTATTTACATTTTGCATTGGAATAATATTTATGTTTGTAATATAATAATAATTGCAGGACAATAACCTTTAAGATTCTGCTCGTGCGGCCTTTGCCCAGCTGCCGCAATTTAATGATGGCTTTCAAAGCAAAAAGTTTTCCCATCCCTGCACTATACTCTGAGAAGTAAAATGAAGTTATTTTCTACAATTCATACAAATAGCGTCGAGTCTTTTTGAGTTTTTAATGCGATAACATGACATTTCAAAACCTGGTCACTCACTATACACTGATAAATATCTTTATTGTTTTCACTCAGCGGCGTAAATACATAAAATGGCGCCCAGGGCAAATACCGAAAATGCGCCCCCTCCCTTTTTTTCTTTTGAAATGTGATCCTCATTTTATTTTCGGAAACTTTATGCCGCGGAGTGCAAAGATTAAAAGTGGAAATAAACTTTAAAAATAGCATATACATTAACGATTTTTTAACAAAATTTTGTTGAATTTTCACAGAAAATTTCGTGCATTTCAACCTTAATCCCTTAAATATAGCTTAAATAAGAAATTCAAAGTTTGCAAGAAACTTTAGATATGTTAGAAATTTATAAATAAAAGGTGCATTCCATTTATCTCGTATAGAACAAGTACTCTTTCAAGACAGGGTCAAAAAATCGATAGAAGCTTTATTAAATTAAGAAAATTTTCCTTCTTTAGCTTCATTGCCCAACTGAAGAGATTCTCTCTGTCCTCTCAAAGCTAAATTTTGGGTAGCTAGGTACTTAATATAGTGAAGCATTCTTGTCAAGATATTTCGCCATCTCAAACTTTCTCTTTCAATTTCGAGCTTAAGTTCGGCATCAATTATATTTTCAGTTTGGTTTAATTTTTTTCCTTTTCTTTCCCTTTCGTGAAACATTCACGAAGTTTTTTGGAATTTTCCTGTACAGAAATTCATTCACACGGGCGCTTTCCAGTTACTAAAACCACTTTGTTGCTCCAGTTTTGATCGGTTGTCTGCCTTAGAAAAGAGAAGACAACGTAAACAAAGTGCAGCATTTTTATGAAGGGAATATTACTAGCCAAGAACGAGCAATTTCTTCCCCACAGGCATTTCCTAGTTTCCTTTTAAACCAGCTTTTATTCATCGACCGGTTATTTTTTGGCAAGAAAGGGCCCTCGCTGTTTTTAAAGTAAATGGAACCTAGCTTTAAAATTTGAAGCCTTAAAGAGTCTGAAATTACTGGCTTTCAAGTGCCAGTGTCAAATTTCAGAAGTTCAATATCATGCTCTTCAATAGACTTTGGCAATACAGGGATGAGCTCTTTCTGTTTTGCAATGTCCGTCTTCTTATCTATCCACAAATTTTAATCATTCAAGTTATCATACTCCACTTTTAAACAGGTCTCCAGCTTTTTTAATTTCTCGTATACGAAGTATACAAAGAGAAAGTATTGTAATCGTCAAAAAATTCGAACACGAGATTTTGACGAATCTCCACGTTTTAGACCTCCCTGAGTCCGAAAAACACAATTTTGGAATTATGTCTGTGTGTCTGTGAACACGATAACTCGAAAACTATGAGAGCTACAGGGATGAAATTTGGTATGTGGTCTTTAAACATAATTTGTAGGTTTCTATCACCTTTTGGACAAAATCCGTCAACGGGAAGTCTGTCTGTATATGTATGTCCGAAGTCATGTAAACACTATAACTCAAAAACTTGAATAGCTAGATGGATAAAATTTGGTACACAGTTTTATCGTCATGAATGTAGGTCCGTATAAAATTTTGGGCCAACTGTCTGTCGGTCTGTATAATTTACCATTGAAACCAATACGCTATCTCCACGCGCTTGCGTACGGAAGCAGTCGTCTGTGCTCGCGAAAGGAGCGATTACGTCAGTTTGTCCTTGAGACGGCAAGAGTGAAACCTAGCAGTGTGCGATAGATGCGTTTTAATCGGTACGCATCTCTTTGAATTCTTTACCTAGATATTTTCCAATCACTATAATGAAAAACCTTCTGATAGTTATTGGATTCTGGATGACAGTAGGCTCGAATTTTTTTAGCCACGCGGCGGAAGGAGAAACGGCACCTTTTGGGGGAAGTATACGAGAAAGTTTAGGGGAGACCACTCCCGCTGGTTTAATTTTGAGATGATGATCATCATAGCCCTGTTGTTCAGTCTGAGATATGATTTCTTCCTGGCCTTGCGTGTCCCAGCAAACTTGTCGCATTAGGTGATTTCTTAAAATCTGGTGAATTAATTTTCCTTGGTCTTACAAAAAACGTTTTCATGAATTTGCTGACTTTTTCAGATTCCTCTGCATCGATTTTTCGTCTTTTACCTCCTTCAGCCCCCGATTCTTTCTTCTTCATTGTTAAATAGTTTATGAATACAAACGAAGCTAAAATTAGAAAAATCACGCTTTTAACAAGAAGATTAAAAAATTCATAAATAAATTATATATTCTTAAATATTTTTCTGACTTATGAAGTTAATCGAAAGAATTCCAGTTTTATTTTGGACCATCTTAATATTTTTTTACCACTCAGGCAAATTTTTGCGACATAATGAATAATAAATAATTCATTTCATGCTGGAGTATATTTAAAAGCAGGTAAATATTTCCGTTCAAAAATGAAGTGGAAGTGTGAAATGAACATACAAAGAGTGCCTTCAGCAAAGTTTCTAATAGAATTATAAAAGTGTAATTTTATAAATTTAGATTCATTCATTTTATACAGTGTAAAACTGAAGTTAACAAAATCGCCATGAGGAATTTCGTATTTTATAAATAAATCAGATTAAAAAATTAAATGTTTAACTTGATAATAGTAAAATAATTTAAATTTGTTCGGATTTAATTTATTTTGCAAAGCAAACGGAGGGGGTTGAATCTGACAGAAAAGTTATAAGTTTGCTTGCTGGAACAAAACTGGTGAGATGAAACTTCTAAATGCCGAAAGTTTTATGGGCAAAAACATTATTTCAGATTTTATAGAGTCGAAAGCTTGAACTAAACATCTTAATTATAAATAAAACATTAAAATTGAAGTAATCAGTCTAAAATTTAAATTTAGAATAAAATTCTCGGAAACAAATGAAAATATATACATTATCGACATCATAGCCAAAAAGAACTTCAGGCTTGGGCATGACCCTATCATTTCTTAGAATTAATTATCATCATGTTCAGGATAATAATCTTGAAAACTACCTTTTCGCATTATATAAAAGAAGAGTACATGGAAAAGGCATAATTACTTGATTTGTAAATCATTTTTTGGGAAAAAAAATCTGCTGTAAACGTAGCAGAACATTTGAGATATACTTCATAATTTAAATGTAAATCTTCTTACATGCTTATCTAATTCTTTATCATTTTAAATGTAAATTCTTTTAGAAAATCCTTGCTATTTTAACGAAAATTAATTAAAATTTTTTTCAATGTTAATTATTTAAGATCTGTTTGCAAGGTCTGCAAGATAAGTTTAATTTTTACCAGCAATTGCCAAGCTTTATGCGGTCTTTTCTCTCTCTCTCTCAGTTTTTATTTTTGTATTTTTTCGTTTGGCAGAACAATTGCATCTAGGTTTTGCGAAATAATAATTTAAAATAAAAAATATGGCATTTCAATTATGCAAATATTCAGTGCTGAAAACAATGCAAAGATAGCGAACTTACGTCTTTTTAGATTTTCTGGAGTGTTCTTACACTACGGAAAAAGATAAATAAATGAGGTATATTTTAAGTTCTTCCCTCTTTGCTGATTGAAAATCGGAATGACACTTCTGCTAACCGTTTATTACCAATTTCGGAAGAAGCTGATAATCATTCAGTATGAATCATGCATACCGTAAGAAACCATAGGAACCATCGGGTCAGAAGAAAGAAACAGGAACCCTGCGGAGATAATTATCCCTAACCATCTTCCCTTATTTCTCACACCATCGAGAAACTCATTTTTGTCCTGGTAGGGTGGGAGCTCTAAACGAGTTTTTAATTTCGTGATGAGAGTTTCGGTCAGAAAATCTCTGAAATATATATTACTTGTTATTTTGACGCATCTTGAGGTTTCCGGGTTGTGAAAATGACTTTATCCTTAGAATTTTCCCACACTTTGTTGAAACTATTTCAATTTTTAAGAATATTGGGGATAAGAGCTTCAAAAAATTCTACTTTTATATTAAATATAACCAATTAATTCCTTAATTTTGCGCCCCCTTGAAATTGCGCCCAGGGCGCTTGGCCCACCCTAGTTACGCCACTGTTTTCACTGCACAAGTTGCAAGAAATAATGGAATAGAATATTAGAAATACAGAAGGTAAATCCATAGAATAATCGTTTTTGAACAACTTGCAAAAAATGGAAAAAAAAACATTCTAAAATGTAAAAATAAAACTATAAAAATTCTTTTTTGGTTGATTTTCATAAATTTTTCATATTGTACTAAGATACAAAGATTAATATTTCTGTTGTAAATACATTCATTGTTGCTAAATATATTCATTTTCTCGCCCAATTCCCTCTATAAATAAATCATATTTCATCAAGTAACACCCAACTTGTTCTTGAATAAACCTTTTAGCTGTTTTTATTTTATTGCCTGTCTTAATTTAAAAGCTTTCCAAACACGAAAGAAAGACCTCGTTGTAATAACAGAGCAGACTTTGAGCTCATTAATCATTTAAAAGATGCTGAACAGCTCAAAGTTCAAATTACGTCGAGCTTACTCTTGAAAAAAGAAAAAAAGTTCATTCGCCTTTTTCCTGGTTTGTATCAATACATGATTGAAATACTTTGAACTGCGAAGCCAATCAACACACGAAGGATAAAATACTTCCAGATTAAAAATTAAAAACCAAAAAATACTAAAATTTCGATTAATTCTTTTCTTCTTTTGTGGTAGGATATTATTGAGATCACAGATAGTTTAAAAACTGAATACTTTTTCTCCATAAATAATAATAATAATGTAGTTGCATTATTCGACTATATTACAGTCGGATAATGCAACTACATTATTATTATTATTATAGGTTACAGCCTTATTTTTTTTCTCTGCATTTTTTGTAATAAATACACTTGTGTATGGTCTAAATAAATTTTAAAATAAAAATAACAAGGTCAGAGAATGAAATCTGTTTTCTGATTTTCTGCTATCATTTTCCTTTTTGTGTGCTGGGATGAAGTGTACATGAATATTATGAAAAATAAAATAATTTGTATGGGTTACGCTAAAATCTACCAGATATTATGAACATCAGCCTGGGATACTTTGAATAATGGCGGCGAGGTAGTGGTTCTAAGAATGGGAATCATAAACTGGGACTGTCCCGGTTCATGATTTTTTCCGAGTATTCTGGAACGTTCTGGACTTTTAACAGACATATCCAAAGGGAACTAACTACAGAGAACTTCCGCTATTCGAAATTAGAATGACCATTTATAAGCACAGTAAAAGTCGGAAGGGAGTATTTTCCAGAAGCTACCGTTATAAAACGAATCTAATTAATCTTTTAAAAAAATTTTATATAAATAACATTTTAATAAATGAAAAACGGAATAGTTCAGAGCATTTTATTCAAAACCGGGAGAATCCGGAACATTTTTTTCAATCTCATGCAAGGAATTAAAAACCAGGACTTCTGCCTACTTTAGAAATAACACCACAACAATCCCGAACTCGGATCCAGAACGGCGTCCTGTAGGTTGGATGGGCATGCGTGAAATTTTATTGAAAAAGCAAGAGCTAAAGGAAAAAAATTACAAAACATTTTATGTATAAGAATACATAAAAAGAGAACATTTAGATCAAAAGAATAAAACTGAACATTAGAAAAAGAGAAAAGAATGTAAACGGATTTGAACATTGATGTATTACACTTGCGGTCCCTCTACAAAACTGGGGCCGTTGTGTTGGGTCCAGATTACAAAAAGTCATGAATACTAGAAGTACTGTAAATTAAATTATATACAGAAATTTACATTGGCGTGCCGGTCTTGATTCTTCATACTATGTGCTTAACTCCAAAGGAACAACTACTTATGGAAGGTTCGATGGAATGTCCTTATTCTCCTTAGGAAGGATGGATGGTTTTCTCTTTGTGTTGTTGTTATTGAGGGTGGTGACTTACCTGTGGGAGCAGAGAGAAGATGGTGACATTGGGCTGATTGAATCCGTGGCTAGTCGTTGTCACCATCATTGGAAAGAGGATTGCTTCGTTTTCCGTGCTAAAATAGGATGCTTAAAATGGTTGGAATTAATAAAAATTTAAAGAGCGAGTCTTCTTCGTATTCTGGATTCGCGGGATAGTTCCAAATTCTGCTTGTTTGTCCCGGAATAAAAATATGCCCCTGATTTGTCCCGAATTTTACCTATAAGATAATAGCTTATATTAAAAAAGGGTAACTAGGTTTGACTTTTTAACCCTCTCCAGTTCAGATAAATATTTGTTAGTAAAAAAATTTTAAAATGTTGAAAAAAACGACAATTTAAAAATGCTTCCTTTTTAAAATTATTCATTCTATCCAGATTAATTAACTAATTTCATTCATGATATGGCAGTAGGGGGTATGCCAAAAAAAAAAAGACTAATCAAGGGCTACGCGAGAGGAAAAAGGTTGGGAACCCCTGTTCTAGATCACCCTGGATCAGAAAAAAGAAATTTTTTCGAACTATGTACGTCTGTTTGTGAACAGGCTAACTCATAAATGGAAAGAGCTGGACAAATGAAATTTGGTATATAATATTTACATAAAGTTGAAGATTTCTAACGAAGCGGGAAGTTGTTCGAATTTTTGAAACAAATTCCTCCACAGTAGTGTTCCTTAAACATCGATAGTTCAACTATCGATGCAGTCGATAGTTTTCCCTAACTATCGATTGTTTTTTCCTGTCGATACTATCGATAGGTGTTCTTTCAGTCGATAGTTTAGAAACTATCGATTGTTTCAGTCGATAGTTTTGAAACCATCGATAGTTCGAAACGATTGTTTTAAAAATATCGACTGAAATTGCGCCTATCGATAGTATTGTCCGGGAGATAACTATCGATTGTTTCAGTCGATAGTTCCGAAAATCCGATACTATCGACTTGGCTTCGATATTATCGATAGTTTATTGATGTTTAAGGAACACTACTCCACAGGTTGATTGTCTGTCGTTCTGTCTATCCGTGTGTGTTTGAACGCGATAGCTAAAAAGTGCAACAAGCTACCAAAATGGAATTTTGTATGTGGTGAAACCAAAATTGTAGATTTGTGCCCAATTTTACACCCGGCTGATCAATAGGAAGAGCCCAAAGTGAGCCCGATTTTCTTCCTAACAACAGGAAGCTGAACACAGAACGCATCATATTGAATCATATCAAGTATTATGTATATCAAGGAGGTCGAAGGGACTTCCTAAAGTTTCTAAACATCAGAATTTCTTTTTTTCTAATACATTTTTCAAAAGTACTGTATTATGCGTTTTAATGGAATCTGTAATCAAAGGCTCTCTAAAATCTTCGATCCATTGCCAGTTCGTCGCTTTTGTTATACCATCAGTTTCAGAAATCTAATTTAAAGTAAATTCTCAGTAATATATTCTTCAATCTTAACGCACACTGAAATTCAACGAAATCAAAGGCAAATTTCCGAAATTTTCTTGCATTTTCATGTT
>BGPR01020709.1:0-15931 GCA_013235015.1 Araneus ventricosus | reverse complement strand
CCCCCCCCCGGTCCCCCTCTGGCGCCACCCCTGTTCATGAAAAACAGGCCAGGTATATCCTGAAACCGTATTTGCGAATTTATGAATTTTTACTTTTTCGTATACGATGTGCAGGGCCGGATTAAGCCCTGCAGGATGCCTTAGGCAACGCAAAGGGACCTTTGCGTCTTTTCCCCTCCATACTTTTCAGAACCAGATATTTTTGTATTGATTTTAATTTCATATCTATATAAGCAGTATTTTAACTTGTTAATTTCGACAAACTGAAATAGCAAAACATTTAATTGCGGATCACTTCCAAAAGAATTGGTTTCAGTTTATCGCGTATAAAAGAAATGCAAAATTAGAATTCAAAAGTAATTTTACACAAAATAGTAAAAAAAAAAAAAATTACAACACTTTTTGCACAATCGTTTTTTTAAATTATAAAGCAACATATTTTTTTAGAATTATAAAACAACATAATATGAAGCTTGGAAAAACTAACTAATTAGGAATGTTGTTAGAATAATGTTCCAAATTTAAACAGTACTTGATTTTATTTGAATAAGGTCGAGCGGATGGACTTTGTAAATTAAATTACTTTGAAAGTACCGAAAAAAATCTCTGGGCCCCCAATGTTGCGGGGACCATAGGCAGTTGCCTACTTTGCCTATTACTGACGATGCATAAATAAAAAAAAGTATTGCAATTGTCAAAATATTCGACCTCGAGAGTTTGACGAATCTCTATGTGTTAGATAACTTTTGAATTCGAAAAAACCATTTTTGGAAATATGATTGTTTGTTTGTCAGTCTGTTGGTCTATCTGTGAATACAATAGCGCAAAAACGGGACAAAATATATGAATGAAATATGGTATATGGTTTTTACACCAAACTTACAGATTTCTGTCAAATTTTGGACAATAACCATCAACGGCAAGTCTGTTTGTCCATCCGTGTGAATGGGAACACAATAACTCAAAAATACAGAAATGTACAAGGATGATATTTGGCGCATAGTTTCATCCCCAAAAGTGTAGATGTATCACAAATTTTGGACCAAATCTGTCGATTGGTTGACTGCCTGTAGATTTATCTGTTCATGCGTATGTGAATGCGATAACTCAAAGACTCAGAAGCAATTTGGATGAATTAAGGCAACAAGAAGACATTAACTCATTTTTCTTTTTCATTTGACTTGGTCACGATTAACCCATCCTTACAACCCAAGTAACTTTGGCGAACTGGCTACATCTGAAGTGAAAAGCAATGTTGTTCGTCCGCCAAGTTTTTAGAGAGACAAAGGAGGAGGCTTAATTGAACTAGTGCCACAAGGTCCATTTTTTTGCAAAGTTTGATATATTTTCTCCACAGTACCAATATAAGAAATACACTGTTCAAAACAGTTAGGTTATATTATGATTTTGAAGATAAACTGCGGATGAGGAAATGTTTTGTTCACTGATATATGATCGATAGGTGTTGTAAGCTATGAGAAAAAAAAACGACGCAATGAACAAGGAATAATTAAATTTTATTGACCATATTTGTCGGTAAACAAAAAATGCACAATTCGTGCATATCATACAAGCAAACAATAAGGGGTATGGTTTCCCCTGACCGAAAGCAATGTCACACACCTACGAGGCATGGAATCAATGAGGGACTGGGGTATTCTCTATCAATCCTGTAGAAGAGAGCCTTCCAACTGCGGAATTGTTTCTGGGGGTGATAAGCTGCCAGCAACCTTTCTCCCTAGAATGTACCAAACATGTTCTATTTAAAACATGTATTCCAGACATGAACCCAGGAATATGCTGGTCAACCCATTCGAAGGATTCCTTTGTCGAAAAGGAAATTGTCCACTAGCCGAGCACGGCCTGGCGTTATCGTCCATGCATGAGAACGGATTAATTCCCGATTAATGAAGCGTAAGGTGCCACAATAGGTCTGAGGATCTCATCCCTATATCGCTGAACCGTCAGTGCTCCATTCCTGATAATGTACAGGTCGGTGCGGCCATTGATAGTACACCGGCCCATACCATAACTCCATATCTGACAAAGCGGATACTTTCGTACACAAATGCAGGATTATTCTGAGTGCCACGTTCTCTCCAGATGATAATCCGCCTATTGTCAGATTGTACACTAAAGCGGGACTCATCCGTTAAGAGTGCGTTGCTCCACTTAGCTCGTTCCAAGATGCTCTTGTGCCCACCTTCTACGGGCAGCACGGTGATGAAACACAAACCATAGGTCTGCGAGCATACAAACCAACATGATGGAGCGGATTTCGAACAGTTTGAGTCGAAACTCTGGTACCAGTAGCCCCGTGAAGGTGCTGTTGCAATAGAGTGGCGTTCATACTGCGGCTTCTTCTGGCCGTTAGTGTGAAATTCTGATCTTCATTTTGTGTTGTTGCACGCGTACGACCTTGTCCTGATCTTAGGGGAACATTTCCAGTTTCTAAAAACCGATTCCATAGACTGGAAATGACACTTTGAGAAACTCTTAACGCTACCGCTGCAACGAATTGCGTTTTACCCGCTTCTAAATGACCGATGGACCTCCAGGCTACCTATTCAGCTAAGTCATGTTGTTGAGACACCGTATTCAGTGTTACAAAACATTCAACATGTGCCAATTGTTTTTAATATCTCCCTACATAAGGAATGCTACAGGTCTCTTTTCACTCCTTATAAATCGTGTAGTTTTCTATGCCAAAGAAAAAATTTGTATATTCCCAACTTTGTAAACGTTATAATTTTCCTTTATAACCTCTTTTATTTTATTTTTGTTTAAAAAGTTGTAGATTATATGGTTGTTTTATACCGAACTTACAATATCTCCTAATTGTTTTGAGCAGTTTATATACTTATACAAAGAGACAGCATACCTATTTGCAAATAATTTACCAAAGGTTTATCGAGCTCTGACGCGCGTGTGTTTAAAAAAGCTGCGAGCGACAGTAACGACGGTGAATTTACTGTTTATCACCTAACAATGTAGCAAATAACCCACCAGATGTCAATTTTAGCTCTTTCAAGCGTGATCTCTATTTTTGAGCGTATTTGAGTTGATATTATTAAATAAATGATCGATTGTTTCTTTCTCTTCCAGCACTTACATCCTTACCTTTCTGCTGTGGTGAACAATGGCTCTTTCCCTTACCACCATGATGAGCACGGCACTGCTGGCCAGATCGGCGGATGCCACTTGCAAGCTAGAAATCTCGAATGGCCAGCCAAAATTGCCATCTCCTACATATCAGATGTCCTCACGGTTAGTAACAACGTTGCAAACGTATCAATCACACGCGTTCCAGCAAAGTTTTTTAAAAACAAATTTTTAGTTCACGTAAAAATATTTTGTTAAATATATTACTAGATTCAAAAAGTTCTGGAACTTTTAAATATTTTCCAACTGTTAAGGAATTATGCCATTTTCTGCAGAAAAAGCGAAGAGTGTCGTGTGATCGACCATTCAGAACAGGTTTCGCCAAGTTCAAATACCTCGCATGTGCGTAACTAGTGGCTGCAGGTATTCAAAACTTCTCGTCGTGGAGTAGGTACTCCATCACCATATGGTGCAGGCCCATCATATCCCGGTTGTTACGATACCAGATTATTCCCTTGATCTCACCCCATGTGATTTTTTGCTGATATGAAGAATTTGCTTCAGGGGCAACGATTTTCAAGTTCCAAAGAAGTGCAGCGAGGAAAGCACCGGAGGAGGTGAGAAAAGGAGGTTTGCAATCCGCATTTACATCGTTGTATGAACAACGGCAAAAATGCGTATTTACACAGGGCAGTTGCTTCGAAGGAAACACACACAAAAAAAAAAACAGGTTCTATCTGTACTCATTCTTCCATAATGAAATAAGTTCTAGAACTTTTTGAACGTAGTTGTAGATGTTGAAAAACACACATATATAAGATCAGGCTTTACTAAAGGTGAAGTGTAGTCCTTTTTGGTCATGGAAGAGACAATATTTGGCTTAATCTTCTTTTATTCAGGCATTGAGGATATTAGGTTATTTCTTCATAGGTAAAGGATTCAGTTTTTACGTAGCTCCATGACCAGTATTCAAAAGATTACGCCTGAGCGGCGCGTTGTTGTTGTACGCTTACATGCTGGCGTGAAAAAGGCAGATAGGAATGCGCAGAACGCTTAAGTACCCAGAAAAGGGAATTTCCCTGGAAAAGGCACGTGACTCGAGAAGAAAGTTGTAGTGCTTTTATTACGATAGAAGTAGAAGTAATTAAAATGAGGTGTCGTTAAAAGTGATTTAAGAATTAAAGAAGTTAAAATATCACATATATGTATAGAAGGTTATGTTGGTGGTAATTGCGTATGCCGCATTGATTTTGTGAATGATGTCAAAGATTTGTTCGTCAAATTAGTTGTGGAACTCGTGGAGTAAGGATATCAGAATGGATATTGAACAACGAGCTCATTAGCGTCAGTTGAAAAGCTTACTCAATAGATGTTAGCAGAAATAGATATTTCAACTTGCATACGAACTCTTTCCCAAGTGTACATGCAAGCGCAGGATTTTTTTTGTAATGGCTAATTATTCATTTCAGTTTTATCTAAAAATTCACTTCGATACAATTAAACGAACAAGTACCTTTAAGAATTAATAGGTAAGTTCGTACCAATTTTTTTTTAAAATCAGATTTCTTTTATCAAACTTAATAAGGTGACCAACCGTCCTCCTTTTGTAAGTTCTGTCCTCCTTTTCGATATTTGAAATTAGAAGACTGAATATATATTTAAATTCTGAAAAATTAATACAATGGGAAAATAAACGCGATGGAATTGATAAAAGATGGTGGGAATATTCAGCCATTTTAAAAATGAACATATTCTATGTGAAAATTTATTTATTCTTGTTCAATTTTCGTTGTTCTGACCTGGAGCAGCAGTTAAAAGGGCATTTTCACGTGCTAATGATTTTTGGACATGTGAGAAATCGAGATTGAATTTTGAAACTCTAGCTGCAGCTCTTGCCGTAAATTCAATATGAGGTATATTTCTTGTTCAGATATTTCCAACACATTGTTAGAAGATGATACCTTGACAAAAAATATTCATTCTGTAGAAATGTATTCATTTAAATAATAATTAATAAGCGTGTAAGCGTAATTACAATTTAAAATGTTACAAATGTTTTTATTATACATTTATAGCATCATAGTGTATTCTTTACTATTGTTATAATGAACAAAATGTTTCTTTTATTTACGATATTTTTTTTCTTCAATTTACTTGTCCTCCTTTTCATTGTAAAAAAGTTGGTCACCTTAAGTTAAGCAAAATATGTTGTACCGATAATTTATCGAAAGCGTAATCTAACTTATTAAATAAATGTTAAATCTTTTTTTAAGTATTTATGCTTTTTATGATTAAATTTAACCATATGATTTAAGGGAATCTAAATCCAGAATAATTATTACATGTTTTTGAAGAACATATTTAATCAACATTCCCAAGGACCTTCGATACAAATACCCGAAGTGGTAACACTGACCATCAATTAGTCTGATTTAGAGATTTTTTTTTTCATTTTCCAGTAAGATATGAAATATTATTTTATATTGTCATAATTATTTTTTCTTCTTAACTTGCCGATATGAAGTAGTAAAAGAACCATCGCAGCACAAGCCATTTTAATGAATAATAAAATAATTTTTACATGTGCCACAATCAAAGTAATTTTGAATCCTAGTAAATAATGGAAGAATTTCTATTCAATAATTCTAAATGTACCACAATCCACGCCGTTTTGAACTTTGATGAAAATTAAATTTTATTTCTAAGTGAACCTTAATCTAAGCCATTTTTAATAAGCCATAAGAGAATTTCTGCTTTTTTTCATTATATATGTACCGCAATTTACTTTTGGTGAATAATAAAATAATTTCTACCTTTTAATTCTAAATGTTCGGAATGTTTGCGTAGGTGTACGTCGATTCTCAAGGAAATGACAACTGGGCACAATGCTTCAGAGCTCTCGGAGTTCATTTACCCACAGGATACTCCTTTGGTGTTTCAGCAAGCACAAGCGAATACTCAGGTAAAAGACTTTTACATAATTACGTCTCTTTGTTTTAAAATACTGCATTAGCATTTGATAACGATTGCAACATCCATTTCATGTTCAAACATTAAATTGTTTTGGACCTGTATGTGTCACTATTTATAATTTATAGAAGCACTCTATGAATAAAAGAATCTTTGTGATGGATTTTACACATAATGTTTCTAGGATTCTTGTCAGACCCTGTTTACGCTAGGACAATCGCTGGTTGCAATGGGAGGTCAGGAGACCCAAAGGTAATTTCGTCTCCAATCGACAATTTGACGTCAAGGACACGTCCGTATGCAGAAGAGAGAAAAGAAAAGAAGCGGGAAGTCGTTGCACAATCTACATTCCCACAGTCCAGATTTTCAACTAGAGAATTGATTTTAAAGGTGTCACATGACATCTTATTGTCGTCAGCGACTGTTCCTACGTAGAGTATCAGTCTGAACGAACATTTGGAGGATATAACGCGCATGCGTTATCCTCTTCAAGTTTTAATTTTTCGACGTCCTCTCCTCACTTCAGCGTCGAGAAATTTGCATAGTTCAAATTTTGTTATTTGCACAGTTAAAGACAGGGTAAAGAGTCTGACACATTCCATAATACGTATAAATTTTCCACTTTATTTCGGATATCATGGTAACTAAATTAATATTTTCAGAGCTATATAGAATTATATTGCAATTGTATTTACTTGATCATGGAAATTAGGCTTTGTGGAAGGTTTTACTTAATTTTTTTAAATAAAACTATTACAAGGGCTGTTTTAAATTCTTTGTAACTTCAGTATTTTAAGACATAGTTTTTTGATTAAAAAAATAACGTGGCCTATATGAAAACTTCCAACTCAACTATTTTAACCCTTTGCGGTCGATACCGCCACAGTGGCGGCATTCGCAAGTCATCGTAGAAGTGGTTTTTTTTTGTTTTGTTTTAGACCAGCTGTGGGTTGAATTCAAGAGAGTATGTAAAAATGTATTATAGAGCAACTACATCATTTTCTCTAAGCTAATTTTGCAAAAACATGTATCGCTTCCTTTTTTTAAAATTTTTACTTTTGCGTTTGAAGTATTTGGTATGAGACGGATTATTATTAATTTTTTTTCCCTCTTTAGATAACCACGATGTAGTTTCAATAACAACATTGGATAACATTATTCCAGACAAGGTAAGCAGATCAGCTTTCTGTTTCTTTGTAGTAAAAAACCCCAAAAGACGATCGCAGAGCCGTAATTTTGTTTTCAAAGGTCTTGTGAGAAGCTATAGTTATTTATTGACTTTATCATAGAGTTATCAGGACCCATCCTTTTAAACAGTGGCGGCTCGTCCACAAGGGCTGCAGAGTTGCAGTCCCGCAAAAATTATTTTAAAAGCTTGCATTTTCTTTTTTATTCTTATTTGATTACTTTTCCGCTTTAAGAGTTTAATAATCAACGGAAATAGCAGAAAAAAAGTAATAAAAAACGTCAAAGGAAGACGGAAGATCTATTAACAAGTAAGGGAGAGGCAGGCTTGAGCTGCAGCGGCTTTCGCCCCTCCGAATGAACGGAATTCTCACTCTGAGTGATAAATCAGAAGAAAAAAGCAACCCTTTCCCCGTTTAATTTAGAGCTGCATTCTGAGCTGCAGTAACCCCAGACAGCGCTTGGCGCGCGACTTCCGCTTTTGCCGTCCTCAGTTGGCTTTTTATCGCTTTCGCTTAGTAGTCCAGTCATTAGGTAGTTTTTTAAATCAAATCTGGAGGAGTTGTAATTTTTTGCTCCTTTATGTTTTTGGGGTGCTGATAACGAATCTGAGGTTTGCCACAAAAATTTATGTTGGAATTTTAGTTAGAGCCAAAAAACATGAAAAAAAAATGGTTTTAATCTAGTAGTTACTTGTAACTCAAAAACTATAAAATTTTGGTATATCGTCATTATATATCAAAATAATCAGCACAGAATTTCCTACAACTTGGATCTATAGAACTTCTGCAGCACCGCTTGTTTCTGAGCTGACAAGCCGCCACTGGCCTTGTACCAATGTAGCTGTTGTCTCTAAACTTGGCACTAACAATTACAAGCAATCAAAATTTTTAAAATTTAGGTACAGAATGTTAAATTATGTTACATACTATTATACTGGATATCATTCTATATATTTGTTCTAATTTTTCAAATAGAATGTTTATTTCAAATTTTCGGAGACAAGACCAGTGGTAAAAAATTTGATGTCATTTATATCACAGTTTCCATACCATAATCGCAAAATAATACCGATTTTAGATAAAAAGACCGCTAAAATTTGATTAATTGCCTGAACCACTTATTTTCTGCTAAATCATTGCTAAAAAATTCGTAATGCCATTTTTACAAAAATGAATCCCAACAGAACGACATACGTACCATGCATCAATCAATAGAAGACGACTGAAAATAAATTTTACAGACGCATCTACCAAATGTATTATCAGAAGAAATTCAACCTCATCAGAACTGAATGAAATGGAAGGATCAAAGTGTCTTAACTTATGTGCTAACTTTATATATATTTGTTAAGATCTATATAATTTTTAAATCTGGTCACTTTATGTAAAAAATAATTTCAAACTTTTAATAAATGGATATGTATGCAAAATTTTCAATATCAGTAATGTGTATGAACAGACAGCTCAGTATTTAAAATCAATTCCAAAAAATCACGGATGAAAAAAAAAAAAAAAGAGCAAATAGGAATTGGTCAAAAAGAAATTTCTAAGATCAAGTTCATAGAAAAAGAGGTCAAATTTCCAAAATTTGGCCTTAAAAATGTCAATAGGGAAACGCCGAATGCAATTTTTTATATGATCACAAAATCCGACTCAATTGATTAGGACACGCATTCGTGGGAGTCTTGTTATTTTTGTGAAACTAATGAATAATATTGTTCTAGGGAAGAATTCAATTTTCTTGGACTTGATATTACATGAATTTTGCTATTTCCCGCTCTCGAAACCGGCCTCGTGCCATTTTGGAACTCTCTTTCGACCGTTTGCCATCAGTTCAGAAATGAAGTGTCGACTCTTAACTGAGTTGCAAATCTGAGCAACCTATGTAATTCATCTAAACTATTTCCTAACATAATCGAAACGCGTTTATGTACGCGAACTCTTCATTACTGTTCAGCAACGGATTCTGAGACTACCACTTTTGGACGATTTTACACCGGAAAGGGGTGTCGGGCAATGAGTCATATGAGCGCATTTACGGAGTTCTTTGTTAGATTTCGCTCAGTAAAATGTAAACATCACCCTTCCATTCTTCTCCCCCTCCCCCTATTTTGATGAAAATAACTCCGCCCGGCGCATGCGCAAAGGGTTTTCGAATCCGTTGCTAAACAATACTACCATTTAATTTTTCCTCAATTAAAGAACGCTTTCTTTTGGCGCGGATCCTTTCCTTTCACTAATTTAAAACCTTCGCTTTAGTATTTCTTGATCATTTGTTTTCATTTGACGAAAACTCCCCTTACGAGGAACTAATTGTCCCTCATAGCAAAAATTCAATTCCCTTTGTCGCTCCTTCTTATGTAAATATAAAAGCTACATTTAAATTCAATAACTCTGATGTGGTGATGCAAGGTTCTCATTGAATCAGCGGAAGTGCCAGCTATTACATGAATTTCGGATACAAAAATGAAATAAGAATAAATCTTCGTTAAAACGATCTTTTAATATTCTTTTTCAGAATATTTTCCTGTCAACTATGTTTTTCTATCAAGTTAAAAGTTTACAGAAATCGGAAGACCATATTTATTTTTTAATCACAAAATAGTCTTACAAACAGGCGTTGATTTAGTTCCTAAACTGACAGATGTGTGTTTTTGCATCTGTCATGTAGGCACGCAATATGTTTGACTTCATTTTGTAAATACTAGTTTTGTTGAACAGCCCCCCCCCCCCTCCCAGAACCACTTTAGACGTAGGTATCGTTTCCGAAATGAGGGAGTGACATGAAAAACGTGTTTCCACGCAATTTATTCCTAGGCAGTAATTGGTGTCATTCTGAATGAATTTAATGCTTTCGATTAACAGATATAAAATGGTATTAAAAAACATTTAAGCAATAATGTAGTCATATGTTAAGCTGTGTCAGAACGCTTAGATCTGGGTGGTATTGTTTGGGAGGAGGGGGGGGGAATAGAGCGGGTAATTTTAGAAATCAGAGAACAGAATAAATCCGAATTCACACTGGCATCAATGAATGTTTAATATTTTTTAAATCTTAAGATTGCGTAAAAATCTTACTTTTAGGTAATAATTCCCGAAAACATCAAAATTAAAGAAATCAGAAAACATTAATGCCAAAATATCACCGGAGAAGATCATTAAGGACACTTTTAGAAAATTTTTATTGATGCCATTCCAAAAATTTGGTTGCAGAACAATTTGACTCGATCCTTTTTGATCATAGGGTGTAAGAGACACGCTTTTGTGGTAGTACACCAGAAAATCAAAGGCAGAACACTCTCGATTTTTTAATTTGAAACTTCTAATGTATATTGATACACACGCAAGGATTCGGATCCATATTGATTAGATCAATCTACTAGTACATTCAGTCCGTAACACACATTAAAGCACCAGAAATTTATTTCATCAAGAGAAAACAATCTTTCACATACATTTTCCCCCCCTTTCTACCATCATAATTTCTTTTAAATTTCTGTTCCAGATATGGGAAGATAGAAGTCACCTGATACCAAATGCTGAATTCTTGGAAATTCCACATGGTAAGTATTTATTTTTAACACAATCCATTCAAGTAAAAAAAGAGAAAGGATATACACCAAGTTGTTCTATAAATTAAAAGTGATGATCGAAATTTTCGTTAGTAATTCGCTTTCCTTATATTCTCTGATAAATAATGTTAAACAATTTGAGTTAATAAATTTTGTGCAAAATGGAAATTCACATATTTATGTTCTTCAAAAATAACAGGAAGGTGGATAAATCTTCCCAAATTAATATTTCCAATTACTGAAGCTAAAACATACAAATCAATTTCTATGATGTCTCAAAACGTTAGGAGACCAAGTGATAAAGTCTTGTCTTGAAAATTGGAGGATCGCGAGTTTTAGACCCGATTGAACCGAAAATGCAATGTGTATGTAGGCCTGGTGCGTGTTAATTTGTCGGCAAAAATCAAATATCCTCTTACTGGTGTAGTGTGGAGTTCTGGAAAGGGATTGTTGGCTTAAGTGTCATCCTCGTCACCTGTCCACGAAACAAAAAGACAAAGTCCATTTCAAAACAGCCTTCCGATGACTTAAAAAAACCCAAAAGATTTTAATCTAGCAATCAAATCAATTTTTAATCGTCAGAGCAATAGTTAATAACTCCATATTTGACCAATATTTTTTTACTGAAACTCAATATGTTTGTTTACTGCGCTCTCTCGTTCAAGTTGTCGCCACAACCACCACAGAGGAAAAATAAATTTTATTCGATTCATTCTTTATTATGTAATAGGTTCATTCAGTTACCCGCAGATATTACACAGATAGTTATTGTACATAATGTGAAAAATACATATTTACTCTATTGTTCGTACTGTAAACAAAAATACAGCTTGAAATTACGTTTTATTTTGAAATTTATTTTATTGTCATTAGTCAAGGAGTTGGTGTATGTGATTAATGAATTGTTTTTATTTGTAATTGCATAAAATCAGTACAGAAAAGTTGGAAAATGTTATGTAAGAAAAGGACAATTTTGAAATAATTTCAGAGGGTGCTGAAGTTCTATCGGACAAGGACTACTAGTTTTATAGTATTGAAATACAGAAGCATTTAGTTTGATAATTTTATATATCTGTTTATACGCTTGAACAGATCAAAATATTTTTATTGGTTATATGAAGGG
Source organism: Araneus ventricosus (assembly GCA_013235015.1). Classification (NCBI taxonomy): domain Eukaryota; kingdom Metazoa; phylum Arthropoda; class Arachnida; order Araneae; family Araneidae; genus Araneus; species Araneus ventricosus. Next base: position 3,977 of record BGPR01020709.1, on the reverse strand, counting down.
TACTTCTTGGCTAAATTAAGATATAATCATTTTCTTCGGACTTAAGTATCAGTAGTTTTTCCCTTTCTGATGTTTAATGCAACTAGAAATAAGAATCTCATTTCAATGAATTGCATGTATGTAAAATATTAGCATATGTAACTGCTGAGGCATAATTAAAATTAAGTTCTATGATTCTAATTTATCAGGCAATTTTACCTTTTGAAATTATTTCAGATCGCTGCGCTTAACATGTCACAACCATTACTCTGAAACAGAGTTCTTAAACTTTTCTCATTCGCGACAGAAGAAATATTCGCGATTGTATTTTTCACCGAAACAGTTTGTCACGACCCTAAAATTAAAAAACCCGAAAAGGAATAATTAGTAATAAGGAGATAAACTATTTTAAAAAGTTATTAGTTTTTTGAATTTTTTATAGTGAACATGGTATTTTAATTAATTTTTGCTTAGCAGTATTAAGAAGGCTAAGTGTAAGTTTCCACGACCCCAATATTTTTCGCCAAGCCCCCTTTTGGGGTCGCGATTCACAGTTTAAGAAGCCCTGCTCTACATCATAAAGTGCACTTACTAACTAGTTCATAACAAATTTTATACTTTATGATAAAATTTTAAAATTGAGTTTTATTGTATTAAAACTATTCTTAGCACAACTGAAACCGAAAGCAACAGTTGAAACTCTTACAGAGGCTCCATCATCATTTGCAATGAAACTCATTTACTTTGGTGGAATAGCAGCTATTCTGTACATTGCCTTCTCTTCGTACAAGAAGTACCAATACCCGAAGAAGAAAGCTTTACTTCCATGACATTCTACCATGTACACTGTTGCTCTACTATTTTAAGAACCAAAATACAAGTCAATTAACTGTGTTTTATGTCATAGAATTTTTATTCAGAAGTTTTATTGTGTTAAAACTATTCCTAGCGGAACCCAAAGAGCCAGAAGAAACAGCCGCGGGGGCTCCAAGTTCATTCACAATGAAACTCATTTACATTGGCGGAGCGGCAGTTGTTCTCTGTGTGATTTTCTCTCTGTACAAGAAACGCAAACCTCAAAAGAGAGAGAAGCAGAAGAAATGATTGTTCTCAATTTATGTAGCGATTAAATAAAGAATTTTTTTAACAAGTTGTTCAAAATGTGCCAATCTAGTTTGAATGTACAATACTAATGGAGTTAATACCAGAGACATCTCAGTTATTGATAAAAATAACTGTGCATGCCTATTAACATATAATTGTTCGTCGTTTTATGCTGAGTTGTGACATCACGTCTTTTTCCCAACTGTATTTATCAAAATTAAGTCGACGTGGCACACTTTATGCGTGTCACGTCTCCATGAATTTAGTCTTTTATTATGATTATATGATGATTTAATATAATCATTTTCAGTACAAACAAGTAACTCCGTTTAACACGGCATTCTTATAACACGATTTCAGTCTAAAACGGTTAAAGAAGCGGAGGAAACACTCGTGTAGCACGCTTTCACGGATCAAGAGTTAAAGAAATCTTCGAACGACATTTGGAATATGTTGTTATAATTTAATATAATATCCGACGACAATACTGGGCAGTACAATTACTGGGATAAGTTCTCTCTTTCTGCAAAACCCTACATCAAAACTTATTAATCCTTTAATAATCAACTGTTATGACCACAAACTATTTTCTGCTGGTATCATTCTTATTGACTAAAGGTTATTTACACATTGGTAAAACTTTATATTTAAATCATTTGTATTGGCAACACTCTTTGCAGATACAAATGGGTGCAAGACTTTTAATATATGTTACTTTAATTTGATTCACTGTTATGGTGGCAATTTTGTATCGAAAGGTGTGCAAGTGAATCCACAAACATGCACGTAAAGTGTTTTCAAAAGTTACCAAATTCTTACAGAATTTAGTTTTTTCATAAAACAATAGCGTTTTTGTAATATCATCTTTTAATAGAAAGGTTGTTAATCACAAACAAAATGACATAATTTGCTTTTAATGGACCTGGCCCTGAGTAATGTTACGCTCTTCAAATGTTTCACAGTTCATAAATGGCATTTTAGAATGCCCTCCTCCATGTTTGAGATTCTACGCAAATGCCCATACCTAATGACAATGTATATAATAGATTTGCAGTTTCAAAGACGATATTTAGTGTTGTCTAAGCCCAATTCCATTTATTTAATTCTAACTTCATTTTAAAAGAATACAAATTACTGCTGTTTGGAAACTGTTTTAAAGGAAGAAATCAAAGACATATGGAATTTTTTTTTTATAAGAGCAGAAAAAACATGATAGTGTGAGAAGGTATCATTGCAATTCAGAAGACTTGTGAAGTGTCCCTTTTGGTTTAGCAATTCCAATGAAGTTTTCGGTTGTGAAGCAAGTTCTTTAACAAAACACTGGAAGCGTTTGATTTTTGGTACTGCTTGGCCATGCTTTAGTTGTGGGTGCAACTTAAGGGTATTTGTGGCCTATGATGTTTGATTGGAAAAAAGTTATACTTTGCTATTGACTTTTGCTTAAAAGAAGTTGGTGTAGTAAATATCGATTGTTGGTGTTTGTCAAAAAGAATGTTATCTTTCCATTGCAGCGAAGTTGAATGAGGGCATTCTAAGATTAAATATCTTATGAAGCTCATAACTTCACATATTTTTACATTCATTAATAAAGTTCAAACATGAATGGTCAGCTATCATCTTTTGAAAAAAAAATTATAGTGAAAGCTAGATGGAGCACATGTTTTGAATGAATTTACAATTGATGGTATTACAAGCCTAGCTATAAAGAAAGATCTAAACAAAAGTCATAATGCATTAGGATATCCTAGTGTGATCTTCATATTATATAGTGAAGAAAATTGTGGCATCCATGAAAGGCTCTTAAGTACTTAACTCTGATGGTGCAGACAGTCAATCAAGTGGTCAGTGTGAAGAATATCAAGCGTCTTACTGATAAACTTTTCTACTCTAAAAGACAGGAAGGCTGTGGTTTAAAGGATAAGGAGGGTTAGATTTTTAAACAAATCTCGCACAAGAAAGCAAGGTTGTGGTTTAAAGACGAGATGGATTTCTGAATAAATTTCACAAGAGATGATAAGGTTGTAGTTTAAAGGATGTGGAAGATTAGATTTTTGAGTAAATTTCACAAAAGGAAAGTACAGTTGTAGTTTGAAGTATGAAGAAGACTAAATTTTTGAGTAAATTTCATAAAAGAAGTTAAGGTTGAGGTTTGAATGATAAGGAAGACTAGATTTTTAAATATATTTCTCAGAAGAGTAAGGTTATTTTTGTCATTATTTACCTTACTAATGTCATGACTGTACAAAGAAGCATTTTTACTAGAAGATAGAATCACATCCAAGTTAGTAGGTAAACAGAAGCAAAATTCAAACTGATTCGTAAGATATTAGATGGGAAGAAGCTATATGGTCCGAGTACCTTTAATTGTATGATACAAGATATCCTAACCTTTCCAGAGCACTGGCAGCATGCGTCATAAATTTGTTTCGTATAATGCAACAGTGGCTGGATGAAAAGAAACAGCTGTAGATACTGTTCTTCCAGGTCATGGTATTCTGAATACATAACAACTGACATGCATAATTCAGCTTTCATGCCCCAGTTTTGCAATTTTTTCAGTACAATATCAATAACGACTGCCTGCCATTTCAGTAGTCACAACTATAATAATTAGTATAACCAGTATGAATGTTCTCCATCGATTTTCTTGCATACATCCACAAAAAGGCACGTTTGTGGAAGTATGCTATTGAGCCTCGCCATATAGTGAATAGAATCGAGCATGGAACAGTACCTCTTCCCAACTGGGATCAAAAGTTGATATTGACCTACAACTCTGGTGTAGCCATAAGTAGAATTTCATCCCTCTAGCTTATTCATTTTGAATTACCATGTTCATATGAACATGGATGGACAGACAAACTCCCTGTTAACGGATTTTGTTAAAAATTTGA
>BGPR01020708.1:0-27533 GCA_013235015.1 Araneus ventricosus | reverse complement strand
TGTTTTCTGTAACTAAAGATATCAGCCTTTATGCTCAACTATTAAAAAGTATAAACACAAATTACGAACATGATCTCTCGACGCGACGAGAGACGGTACGATCGTACTGCAAAATTTCGCTGAAAGCGAAGAGATTATGACGTCACGTTTTTTCGACGAAATGCATGCTGGGAAACAACACCGCTACCTTGGTTACGAAGAATCACGGATGAAATAATGGAGCGAAAATATTTCAACACTTCAGAAAAAAAATTAATTAAAATTCAACCATAAAAGATATTTTAACAGATCTTGTTTTAAATAAGGGAGAAATGTTCTAGTTATTACCTAAAAAGATGAAAATGATAGCATCGTTAGAACGTCAGATGCAAGAAATTAAAAATTCAAAATATTAGCAAAAAGGGACTATTATTTAAAAATGTCTCAAAATTCATTAAATTACGTTAGAAATTCAAAACGAACTTCATTAGAACAAAACTTGTTGGTTCTATCTGATGGTGCATTGATTGTTTTTCAACGTTCATTAAAAAGTTACTACAGCCATATAAGGGCCAAAAATGACCCAGAACAACACAAAGTATTAAATATTTTTTTTTCTAGATAAAATTTTTAAACTCTTGCTTTGAGGTGCATTGAGTCACCATTACGACTACCTGTGTGCCAAATTTCATGGCTGTAAGTATGATGGATTCGTCTGGACATCGCACGCAGACACGCACACACACACAAACATTGCTTTTTATAAGTGTAGATAAATCTAGATGTCACGATTGTAGTAATCAGGATAGAAGTGTAGAACAATTTACAGATGATTAGAAGACAAAAAGTTTAATTCTATGTGGGATTGAAATCCTGATATTTTATAATTTCATGGCAGTTTAGTTTAGTTATATCAACGTCCCATTTTGAAGCAACACAAGGGTTATTTTGGTCGTACCTTGTTATTATGAACTGCGGTCAGACGAAGAGGACGACACCTTAGTTTGCACCCCCTCTCCAAACTCCAGCACCACACTAACGGGCGGACGTTTGGACACTACGTTTGATTTAAAGTAAGTAGACGTACGTACATGGTGAATCATCAGTGAAATCTGTTTCGAACCTGGAACCCTCCGAACCCTGGTGACATTACCACTAGGCCGCTGCGGCCAACTACTTTCGTGGCAGAGCATCTGTACCAGTTTATAAGTAGAAGGATGAATTTAAATTAGAGCAGCATCTGTACCGTCAGTAAGGAAATGATTAATAAAGATTTTGAATGAAGATCCAATTTCACTGACGAATTGAAGATGGAACTCGTATCTTAAGGGCAATGTAACTGATATTTCAATAATAAGTTGTTTCCGATATAGGGTCGTCACTCATTCAAATTTACGAAATCGAAATGTGTGTTATATTAAATCAACCATAACAGGTGTGATTTATTTTCTAATTATTTTGATCGATTTTTTGGAATCTAACAGAAAATGAAAGTCCTTCATTTCTATTGACTTCTAATGATAATGGTATTAATGAGTGATTGTCTGTTCAAAGGAAAGCCGAAACGTTTTCTCAGGGACTGATTTTTATATCACTGCAGAGTTTGTGGAATTCTTTTTATGAAAAATGCATTTTTGAGTGTGATACGTCCTAAAAATCACATAGAAATTTCAAATGTTATCACAGAATCATTTATAAATGGTAAAAATACTTAGTATGAATCCATGGCAACTAATATTATTCTGCTTTTTAAGTTTTTTCAAAAGTGAGAGTTTCTTCATAAAAAATGAAACGTAAGTTTATTAACCTGGCTTGTGTTTCTCAACCTACCAGTATTTGCGATCCAATTTTCAATCATAATTTTCACTGCTCCCCCTCCCCTCTAATACAATAACAATGCATGCAATAATAATGTATTTTTGGAATTTTTACGCTAAGCTATTTACGACCTTAATTACAATCATTACAAATTACCAAGAATAAGTAAATTTATTGATATTTTGCAACACCAATCCTTTGATTGACAAAACCAGAATTGCTCTCTCTTATTCTCTCTTAGGGGTCTATTCTGGTACCCCCGGTTGGCTTGGGAGACGTCACTTTTCCCGTTGTTAACGTGCAGGAAAAGTGACATCTCCCAACCCAACCGGGGGTACCAGAATAGACTCGTTAGTCTCTATTGCTGTGGCTTACGTCCACCAAATCAGTCATTCTCGCGGCTTCCCGAAAAGTCCGTCGAGAGGAATCACTAGTAATTATTAAACTTGTTTTAATTTTAGTATTCATGTGGGATTTGTGCCCGTCACCGCCAGATGGCGCAGCGACTCTCATACTGTAACAGCTCTATGTCACTCAGAGTTGGGGGGAGACGGGAGGCGAGATTCGATGAAGAAAGGCCAACTCTCGAGTAGCAGACTTCAACTGCCTTTAGCTCCCGCGAAGGGGAGATTCCAGATCTCAATTATGTCCAGCAACTGACCGCGCGTAGGTGGTCACCAGCGAGAAGATTGTCTGAGTACAGTGTTACGATATGATAGCGTAACTCTCCGACATTTGAAACCATTTCATAACCAAACCTGTAACCACAGCACCTGTAAATATTGCACCATCATCAGCTTTCGTAAACCTAGTGTTAATAAATAGACATGCTAAATCAAGTGGGATGATTGGTTTTATTTCGAACCATCACACCCACATTCATAAGCTAATTATTACATACATTGTGCAGTACTGATGCAATCCTTTTTATAAGCGTATTATATCAGTGTAAATGTGTATTTTATTTTTATTAGATCAGACTTTATTTTGTTTTACTTTCCTTTCAGTAGAATAATCAATTTTGTTAATAATATTTTATTTTCGAAATGATCGCGCCTCCATTTAGAGTTACCACGCCCCCATAGAGGGGCGCGCCCCAGAGATTGAGAATCGCTGTAATTTGTTTCCTTCATTTGCATCAGTTGAACAACTTCATTGTGTGTTCAATTTAACCCTCTCACACCGACCGAGGCGGTCTAAAAATTTCCCCTTAACAGCGACGAAGGCCGGTTTGAGGTGGTTGGCTCCCTTTGAGGGGAGGTTCTGAGATCGCTTAGGAGATAAGCGCGGTAGGGGGTCCAATTATTCTTGCCAACCACACCCCATCTCAAGGGAAGGTTATAGCAGGTGGTGGGGTAAATGACCACAAATGTTGGGAGAGTCCAATTCATGTCGTATCATCCCAAACAGGCCCGGTTTTAATGGGGATAAAAGAAAAAAGTCGCCTCGGGATTAAAGAGTTAATTTTGAACCAGGCTTTTTCATAGGATTCATACATTTATAACATGTCATGGAGTCCCCCGGGGGCACGACGAGTACGTGGATGTGAATCTGGAGAAGTAAGCGGGCTCTTGCCTTCCCTAGGGGCACAACAATGGTTGGAATCGAACCACTCCCTCAAATGATAGTACGCGCCTCTTTCGGGAGGGGTCAGGACGTTGATAGCCGTTAGGTTTAGTTTAGTTTAGTTTAGTTTAGTTTAGTTTAGTTTAGTTGTATTAACGTCCCGTTTTGAAGCAACACAAGGGCTATTTTGGGACAGACCTCGTAATTTTGAACCTCGGTCAGATGACGAGGACGACACCTGAGCTGGCACCCCCCTCTCCAAACTTCCACGCCACACCAGCGGGAGGACGTTTGACCACTACGTATGATTTAGCGTGCAACAGGCCCCATACACGGCGGATCTTCAGTGGAATCGGGATGGCCGTTAGGACTCCGGCGTCAGTGCTCGAGATTTTGCAGCAACCATCATTCAGATTTCAACTCGCGCTTTGGCATGCTGGGGCAATTCAGTTACGGCTTACTATGCTATGGAGCTGAGAGAAGTGAATTTCTCAGTATCTTAAGTGATTCTTAATATGAGTATTTGTTTCATTTATGTTCTTTCATTAAATAGGCTTATAAAACGTAATAATATTTTTTAAAAAAAATATGTTATATCAACTGAAAAGAACAACAACCCAGAAGACCTTAGCAAAAATAAGAGAAAATTTAAACAACTATGTTGTTTATAAAGTAGAAGATCACCCGTCATGGTACGATGGGTGCAAATTGACTCTTCATTCGAGAGATTTCCTGTCAAATTTGACGTGTTCAAATAGATATATATGCCTTGTTAAACATCTTGCTTTCCTTCCTTCGTCATCTGCCGTCTTTTTTCGATGGGTTCTTCGCCAGTATTCATCGTAAAATATATAGTAATCTAATTCATGACTGTAAAGTATTAAATTACATTAAAAATATATGCAAAATATGTACATAATAATTCAATAACCATGAAATTCTCAGTTTGTCAAACGTAAGTCAAAAGTTAAAATTTCAAAGGAATTCTTTTCCGAAATTCTATTCAAAACAAAGCACTTCTTTGCTTGCCAAACGTTGCCAAAAACATTATCAAATTATATCATCACGATTGAAATAAATAAACAGATGCATCGTGGTGTCCAAACTATATCATGCGCATGATATACCACGGACGTGATTTATTACTTTCTATTGAAAAACGGAAATTAATTTGAAATATATGATTAATATAATTTAAAAGTTCTCTGGAACTACTGATCATAGCGAGATAAATTTTATATCAATAGATAGCAAATTTTATTTCACTATTTTAGAGCTATTAAATTTGAAATTAGAACGAAAATCACTTTTTTAAATTTAAAATTACTGAAATTTAGGTGTTCTAACAATGAAATAATGATATTTAACGTCTCGCAGTGCTATGGCGGGAATTTTATTGTTGGTGACGTCAGAGAGTTACCGAATCAGTGAGAGACAGATCTGGGCTATTATATAAGTAATTTTTATAAAGCTACAAAGAGATTCAATAAGCATAAAGCATGTGCCATGAAAGGAGGAAAAGATGTGTAACAGTTAGTAATGGAAGAATAACTAATATACTGTGTCTCGATCTCAAAAGAAAATCCATCTACTTCTACACAAGATGAAATGAAGCTCAGTAATGCTAAGTTGAGTATAAAATCTTTGCATTACTGATGGAGTTTCATTTAAGTTGCAAAATTTCACGAAAATTACATTTAAATCTCTCAAACAAAAGAGAGAAAACTCATGTAAAAATTGAAGTAAAACAATGGGACAGTGGTATTTGTAATGATGCGATTAAAATCTTCATTTTTGGTGAAAATGGTAAAAAATGGCATTTCCATTCCGAATGCTTCACGACAACTGTCAAATCCTTAATTAGTATCATGTCTAGAATTGTACAACCTCTAAACTATTGTGTGTAATTTGGATTATTTATGGCACTATACACGCTCACAAATCCTCAAATTATGCACGATTATATCAAAGCTAAGTTGAAGCTTTCCGTGCATGTGCTTTTTCATCGTCATGAAATATTCATACTTTATCCGGATTAGATGCATGCTATGTTACAAATATTGCAATATCTGATATCAACACAATATTATTTCAGTTTTGGAACAGCTCATACTTTTGTTCAATCGAAAATCTGTGAAAACGAGAGCAAAACCTTTAATCAGATACAACCTAGGAAAAAAAAATAATAATTAAGGAACATTATTAAAAAGAAAGATGATTCAATACTTGGAGACATACAATTTTTTAATTTACGCTAAATGCGATTCAAGTAAATATTTAGTGAAATAGCAAGAAATTTTGCAAACATCAGTTTTTCTGTGGTTTTTCAATTTTCTTTCTCTTTCTTCCCTTCCTTCTATTTTTAATAAGAATTCCTTCATGAAGATAATTCTATTACAGTTATGATAATATTAATTTCCATTATTATAAATATAATGGAATACTTCGTGTACAGTTAACTCCTCGTAAAATTATGTCTGTAAATACAGATATAGAATTGTATGTGTGATCAACAAGTGACAAGAATCATCATCAAGTTACAAGTAACTGTGATTTGCACAAGTAAAGATTGTGTCTTTTCAAAATGTTTTTTAAAGTCTATTATGCTAATACTACTGTATAAAGTTTATCAAAATAACTTGGACAGAGCTAAAATAACAGGAAGTTAGAGGTCATGGATGATTTGATGGCAGAGATCATGAATAGTGATAATATTTACTCCTAATCAACTTACTCCTAATAAATTGATATTACTTTTAAAAGACAGTGGCTCTACGAAGCATCAAATATCAGAAATATACTTTTTCCAAAAGGTTTCCACGATCGTGATCAATAGTATGTAGGTTGCGGTCAGATATTATTAATAATGACCGGTTATTATTAACAATTACCGCGGTCAGTCACATTGACCGTAACATAGTATATCCTTGCAAGGACAGAAAATGGGCTCTGAAAATACAGGGCGACAATTATTGAGGTATATGAAACAAAAAATAAAATTTTCAAAAACTACCGAGTTTAAAATTTTATTCAAATTTTAAAAGTAACTACAGATATTCGGATTTAGTTTATGATATTTTCGATATGCTTGCCATCAATGGCTATGACGTGACGCAGACGAAGAGCAAAATTCTGCAAAAATCGCTGAAGTTCTCTCGAACTTTTTAATCACATTTTTCATTGTTATAACACTTGGACTGGTTGTCTTCAGCTTGTACTCGGTCGCAAATTTCCTTTGAGCCGCAATCGGGTTGTTATTGCTCGAATAGTAGGCCTTGACGATCGATATACGCTCAGGAACGCTGCATTTCGACATTTTCAACAAAAAATGAACATCAGCAACAATAAAAGTGCGCATGCTAAAAAAATCCCAACATGCCTTGCATTCAACCGCCAAGTTTTAATTGAATCTCGCCAACGGTTCAAAAGTTATCAAGGGTTTTTTCATATAGCTCAATAGTTTTCACCCTGTAGCTGCTCTATACGGCTAAATGTCTTTGTTAAGATATTGGGTCATTTTTCACAGAAATCAGTATTATCCCTGATGCATTCACTCTGGTTACCAAAAAGCGTATCTACTGAAGTTTAAGTCTTACATCTGAAGAATAATCTATTCCGGTTCATTAAAAAAATGGCTGCATTTGATAGTAAATTATTAAAAACGATATTGTTTAGTTAGGGACGATACCATTCTATCATCAATGGTATACAGCGTATGCAATTACTACACTACACCTCTATTCAATTATCAAGAAATAATAGTTAAAATCCTGAAGGCGGTAACTAATTGGAGCTAGTTGAGTATTTATCAAACGCAACCCTTAATCGTCAAGTATGATTTCAAGGTATTTCCACTCTATTCTGCCCATTCATTCTGACACTAGATCCATGCTTAGAGAAGTGGATGAGGTCCCAGGTGACGCGGGACAGTCTATTCGGATATTACGATCTCACTTGCAGATGGGCATTATCAGTTCTGCCAGTACATCCTTACTTAAAATATTAGTAATTAATTTGAAGTTCGCAGAGTTTGAATGCGCATTTATTGTCAGATTGCATAGGTGAAAGCTTTACAGAACAAATATGTTCTTTAAAGGCTGTTATGTTTTAAGGCTGTTATGTTCTTTATAGTGAAAACCCGAAATCAGTCAAAACCCGAATTAACTAGGGAAAACGCGTTCAACTTAGAGCACTAGGGAAAACCCGATGTAACTAGGGAAAACGTGCTCCAACTGACAGCGCTAGGGAAAACCCATTTTCTCTAGTTATTTCCGGTTTAAACCGGTTTTGTCCAGTTTAAACCCGTTTTCTCTAGTTATTTCCGGTTTAAACCGGTTTTGTCCAGTTAAAACCGCTGGATAGATACAAATAATTTATTTATTTATTTCAAGAAAAGCACACTACAGAGAAAACTCCATTTACAGAGTGCTATAAACACACAAAAAGCACACAAAGAACGAAAGCCACAGCGAGTAAATAAAAAAATGCGCTAGAAAACAAAAAGTTGAACACAGAGAATACACAAAATCATAAAACTTTTGCAAACGTATATATAATTAAAAACGAAAACACATAAAAGCACTAAAACACACTATGATGCTAAAAGTCGTTTTAAAAAATTAAAAGACCATTTATAATATTATCTAACAAATCAGTCAAAATCCGAATAAAACGGGTTTTCCCTAGAGCTGTTAGTTGGAACGCGTTTTTCCTACTTGATTCGGGTTTTCCCTAGCGCCGTTAGTTGGAACGCGTTTTTCCTACTTAATTCGGGTTTTCCCTAGCGCCGTTAGTTGGAACGCGTTTTTCCTAGTTAAATCGGGTTTTCGCTAGTGCTCTCAGTTGGAACGCGTTTTTCCTAGTTTATTCGGGTTTTCACTGTAACATAGATATAATCTTAATATTTTGATACCAACTTTAATTTTTCTTTTATCATAAGAATTAGTATTCTTACATCCACTTGTTTATTTGCGACTAGTTACCTACGGCGATCAGCTTGTTCACCGGGAATTTAATTTCATTGAATCTTGGATCATTTTATATTCATGATGCCCTTAACAACGTAAGCAGATTCGTAGTAGATATTTAACCCATTTTCTTTTAGTGGCCTTGTACCAGTCCTGTTCATTATCTACATAAATGTCCCTTATAGAGTCAAATAACATGCCATGTAACATGTGATTGTAAGTAGTCAGCGGCATTTTCACTTTCCTATTCCTCTTCAAAAATATGCATTTTATTTCAACATTAAAATGACGCAACACATTTTATGGCCAATCGCATGTTCTCTGAATTAGCCTTTAGGCTACGGGAACTTAAACCAGAAGAACTGAGGTGAATGCGGGAATGAAATTTTCACTTGTGTCTGGTACAACAGTTCAAAGGTATAAAAATTACTGACTCGTAAGGAAAAGGTTAAAACATACTAAAAAAAGAATGAAACATAGCAGTCAAAATCATTCAGCTTATGGGAAATATTTCTTCATATACCTAATATCTCACAGAGCTTGGTTTACAGATTCCACAGAAAGTTTGATGAAATAAAATATGAGATCAATATGTATTAGGATTTAGGACCTTAGCTTTCAACAATAAAAGTGAAACAGGCAATTAAATAATTGTTTAAACAATGAAAACGGTTTGAATGGCGTTGCAACAATAAAAAGTATTTTTGTAAATTATTCCAAAGAATATTTTTAGAAGGTTATTAAAATTACAGAAAAAATTGTACGGTAACTTAATTGATAACACTGTAAAGTTGCACTGTAAAGCACTTTCAGATGGCGTAAATATTGTTTTTTGGGCTGTACTATTTTCTGAAGTTATTAAGCAAAATGCCAAAGTTTCGCTTAATCATTAATTAATTGAAATTCTAATTCAAATTTTTAAAAAATGGCTCCGAAGTGCACATTCCCACTCTCCAAAGAGTGTTCGTGCCAATTTTCGTAGCTCTAGGTCAAGTGGTCTGTCCTGTAGAGCGCCAACACACACACACATTCTCCTTTATTATTATTAGAGATTACTTCATTTGACTAGTGTCGATACATTTAAAATGATAAAACATCTTATGTTCCGCTTTAAATATAAAATATTCATTTATGCATTTTCTGAAATTATAATTATACTTAATTATGTAAGATAAATCACAGTGAGGAAATAATGCACATTTTTAAGTTTTGCTTCTCGACAAACAATAATTGCTTGGATTATTTTTCAAAAAACTTTAAATACATATTAAAATGCGACTTATATTAAAGCAAAAGAAAAATTTAGAAATGACAAGATTTTTTTATTAAATTTTTTATTCTTGTATTATACGCAAAGCTAGATGTTGCAAAATAATTTTTCTGTAAAAAATTATATGCCTGGTTTTAGTGGAAATTTAGTTTTGGGTTTTAACAAATTAAACACCCTTTGCTTCAAAATAATAAACTTTGTAAAGGTTTTAATATTGCCGGAAAAAGCGAAGTCTGTTCTCAACAGTCCTTGTACACCTTTAAATACACACGTGATTGATCAAGTAGATACTTTGAATAATCGACGGAATATGAGTATTTGTTGCAAATAACTTTTAACTGGGCATGTCTTAAACGTAGCATAGTTTTTCACTCATAATTTCTAATCCAGATTTATACGGCAACTTATATAAAAATACCATTAAGATCCAGAAAGATATGGGTACTTTAGTATGCTGAATTTCGGTTTCTGTCAAAGAAAAGCTAAAAGATAAAAGTTTAAAAAAATCAATTTGTTTTCAACAAATTGATGTTTTTAAACTTGTATCTTTGATTAGTAATCGCCAAACTGCAATTTAAAATGTGCGTTTAATTTATAAACAGTAATGGGTATTCAGAATATTCAACATTTAAACAATTCAATAAAACAATTTGAAGATTCAAGTTTAAAAAATATCAATTAGTGGAAAAACCCTCATCATTTAGCTTGAGAGAAATAGAAATTCAGCTCGATACAAGACGACATCTTTCTGAATCTTCTGGAATTTTTATATAAATCCTATATATAAAGCCTTGCAATTATGAAAAAAATATTCTGTTTTTCTTCCCACATGAGCAGTTAAAAATTATTAACTACAAATATTCATATTCCCTTGAATATTCAAAGTATTTACTTCAAAGGTTAATACAATTCCTTTGCTTTCTGCAAGTTTCGTATAATTTGATTGAGAACTCTGTGCGTTATAAGCAAAAAGCATGCGGTGATTTTTTTAAAGAAAACTTGCATACCCTCTGGAATGTTAGTGCTATTTTTACGAAAATGCATGTATATATTGCGAACATCAAACAAAACCACTGATGAAAGTGGCAAATCATTGTCACATTGATGTGAATCGCGGCGAGTCCTAAATCATTTTCTCCTTTATCAATTTCTGTTCTATCCCCCAAAGGCCCTCGTGACCAAATCTTCAATGTCAAATGTGAGTTCAGATTGATTTATCACATGGTCGAAGTTCAAGTGCAGTTCCTCTAGACTTTATAAAGTAATTCGAAAAAATGGGCAAATCCAAAACTGCTCGAATACTTTTGATCATATATTGTAATACTTTAAATTCGTTAACAAGATTATCAGGAATCAAATTAGTTAACATATTCTTTAGATTTTATTAAAAATAAAAAATGAAATAGGTATTTTCATGAGAGAATCTCTACTACTAATAAAAGAGAATACGTGTGTGTCTGTGTGTCTCTGTGTGTGTTGGTCTGTGTGTCTATTGGTGTGTTGTAGTAGGGTGGATCGAAAAAAAAAAATCGAAATTTGTCCTATCAAATAGCACTAGGTGGCAAAGGTTGTCTATCTACTGAAAGACTACTGTTGAATTTTTTCAAAATTTTTGCATTTCATCTTCATTCCTCGCAAGAACCTCAAAATTTTATTTTTTATACAAATTTTCAGATATTTTATCAATATAGCGAAAAATGAAAAGTGGTCCTGTCAAATAGCACCAGGTGGCAAACGATTCTATTGGTAAATCTCACTGCTGGATTTATTCATAATTTTTTCGTTTCGTATTCGTTTCCTGCAAGAGCTTCAAGTTTTTACTTTTCATACAATTTTTCAGATATTTTATCAAAATAGTTTTGGCTGCAATTATTTCTAATTACGTTAGTTTTTATAAATCATTTTAAGTGTGAAATTCCCCAAGATATATCAGCATGGGTACCATAAAATTTGAAAGTTTTGGTGGGAACAATTCGACTTTTCAGCTTCAGTGCCCTTCGTCAGCAGCTCATGTTCGCTGTGCGCATTTCATTAGATGTTTCATTTATTGTGTGTTAGAAATTGGAATTATGACTTAGACCAGAAACTGGGTCAAGTGTCCTGTTATTGTCACTCCAAAAGAGCTCAACTGTATTGCTCTACCAACACATGGTGATTTATTGCGGTACTATAATTGGAAATGGTGAATTGGATGAAAAAAGAGAGATAACGTATTTACAAATCACAAATGATAGGAGTTTATGAAGAGATCACTATTAAGATAGAAGAAATTTCGCACAAAACTCCAATTCCGATTCTTTATGATATAAGAATAATTACTTTGATAAAAGAGAACACGAAATGCTATTAAGGCTAATTAAATCTTACACTGGCCGAAAATATTCTCCAAATTTCCGAAAAAAGCCTTTCGAGAAGATACAAAAAAACCTTCTTGACGTCGAAAAGTGCAAATGGACTTTAAATTATGCCGGTGTGAGGAATCACGGAAATTGCCACAACAAGAACAAAAATTTAGAACCGAACAGAGATCTGACCAGGCAATGACTATAGGTACTGTTGATTTACAAACCACACAACAGCATAAAAAAAATGCTGCAAAGAAGGCAAGAACCAATCTTTAGAAAAAGAACGCTTCGGTAAATTTTATCCGGGCGTGTTGAAACCATCTGAAATTTTAAGAGAGGAAAACTTTAAAGTTTGTAACAAAAATGACGTTGCGATTGACGAAAATAATCCATCATGTTCCATTCCCCAGACAAGGCTAAAGCTCGCTACATTTGCAAGAGCATGCTACATAAATGCAGTTGTGATCGACCAGATGTCGCTCCTGTATCACCATTACTTCATGATCTCAGCAAATGCTCCCCGAGTCTTGCTAATAACAACCCTGGAAAACTGTCACGTGACAGATTTCACACAACTGTCAATCGATTGCTTCGACTTTACATGAGCACAAAGCCTTGTGAAAAATTTAAGGAGCTAGTTTTATAAAAGTGTATAAACCCAGGTGGATTATATTAACTCTTTAATCCCGAAGGGACATTTTCCTCCCAGTTTCTTTAAAACCGTGGGTTTTGGAGAGGATGCCACATTGAAGTGGGCTCTTCCATTCATTGTGGTCTTTACCCCACCATCATACTCCCCGCTATTCAAGGTAATAAAGCTGTCAGCGTCCTTCTTTGATTGATTTGGTCGAACCTTGGTGATCCTGACTGAAACGGGCTGTGAAAAAGATCCTAACAAGGGTAATTGGACCCCCTACCACTCTTATCAATGAAGCCATCTATCTACCCGACAACCCTTCATAAGAAAGCAAGCGCCTCAAACCGGCGCGAAACCTGTAGACCGCCCGGAACCTCCTCGCTAGGTATGAGAGGGTTAAATGTAATCCAAGCATTATGGAAGCTCACGTTTATCTGCACCGAACTATAAATTTATAAGAACGTGTAAAAATCACGTTCAGCATATTCTAGGATGAGTCTGTGGAAATGAAAGGTCGAGAAGATCCAGCGTAAACATCTTTATTAGATGTACGACACACACGCAAAACACAAAACACATCGCAACCCGAAAACGTTACATTCAGAATCTGAACAGAGTTCCACATAGAAAACATAGCCACTTTACTTCATCACCATACGTTATACTCACAATAACTTCACTTCGCTTCACTAATACGCAACAATTATAGAACAGTTACGCTGGATGCGGCAACTTGGCTACAATAATCCCTAGAAGGGGAAAAGTAGAACTGTCACCCCCCCCCCGAAGGGATTCACTTTCAGATACCTATTGACCCTACCCCCGAGCGAGTGTAGCTTTTGATCCGGCTCTAAGCCATGCGTTTGTTTCTGTTTTTATATATTTATACCGTAGTGGTGTATGTGTATGTTAATAAATCATAAAGGGACAAATTGGATCATTATTGAATTTGGATATAAAACCACACACATGAGTAAAACATTACAAGGTCTTTGAAATTCTGATGGTTAAATGGTACAATATTCATTCCTGGTTGCAGGTTCAAGCGAAAGTTGTACTGGCAAAATATCTATACTGTTCGTTTAGTAGATGCTGGGATATGAAGGTTTTTTTTTTTCCTTTGGGATATTTAAATGCTGGAAATTATTTATTGAAACCTTTTACCCTATTAATTGAAACCATATATACAGTTCTTCTTATAAATGAATGAAGCATTAAATGTTAGGTTGCATCTATATAAACTTCGGAAAGCACTTTTAATTGAATTCGTAACTGATAAATTGGTGATATTTTAATATATTAAAAATACGTTAATTTTCAAAATAAATGGATATGGCAAACTGTCAATATTAATATTGAAAAAAGTATGCGATTCTTAGTAAATTTTGTTGAGTAAACTTTTAAGGTAATATATAGATTGAAACAAATCTTTTTATTTTAAAAGAAAAGATTTTTTTGCTTAAAAAAAGGCATGCACTATTATCACTTCATTTTATGAAGACATTGAATTACTTCGGAGATTTATATCCAACCCAGTCGTGCTGCCATCTGTTGAGAAGCATGAAAAACTCCGAGTTCTGCAATGAACGATATTTAAAACAAAAAAATTTGACAATTATCCACTGCTTTCAAAATGATGTTTCTGAAATGTCTACTTAATTTTATAATTTTTATATTTCCAAAATTGAATTATATACAAACTGAAGTGAAAGATTACTAAATACGAATATCTCGCGTTATTTTCAATAGCAGCAAATATTCGTATATAAACCCGAAATATTAACAAAATGTCACACTTTGTAAGTTGAATAAAATTAAATTATTCTTAGAATTAATCATAAAGGAATATTGGCCAAGTGTTTATTTATATTTATTGTTGAAACGCTTCTTTTTCCACTCAGTAATATCTTCTATAAATCACAATGAGAAAGGAAAGAATAAATTTAGCTTCACAATTTCAACTTAAACATAGTTTTTAAATATAGCTTTGTATTTTTTTTTCAGTATTTCGTCAAATATATGAAACACTACAAATATATATTTTTTGTCTAATAATTGGAAAAAAAATTTATAAAATTCTCAGTACCAATTTCAAATTGAATTAAATATGCAACCATAGCAAATTCCATCCTCACCCACATATACATCTTTTTTTTTTATCCTTTTTCTTTCTTGGTTACTTTTACCTCCAAATGTGAGTATATTTCCAATTTTGATATTTGTTCTAATTATTTTATTTTTATTGTTAGATAACTGAAAATTATGCATTTTCTTTCAATTTTTTTTATGGCATTTCAAAAATGTCATTATTCTCATGCTGTCCTCTTGGATATTTTCATCTGATTAGAGGTTGAGTAGAAAGCCACATACATGAAGAGTTTTCTGAATGGAATCAGTTCATACCCTATTAGCACAAACTTCTCTTCAATACTCATACAATATCTTTACGATATTGTGCGGCATTTCGAATATCATAGCAACATCGTGAAAATACCGTAAAATATCTTGTGACACATCCACATGATACGCGCCAAACTTATTGTTTTGAATTCAATTCCGGATTCTTTGCGCATCTTACAAAAGTAAGGGACATGACTTCACAGCACAGCTCAGACAATGTGCAGTTATTTGTTTTTGAGCGAGCATAGTTATGATTGTTACGTTATTATGGTATTGCCTTATCTGATTCAATTATTCGTGGCAGCTCAAACATTTTCAATACTTTCCGAATTATTTATTGTACGATAGATAGTTCCTCCGAGAAATAAGTCTGACTAAGTGCCAAAGTACTGCTATGCCCCCTCCTACACACATACTTATACAAACACACACATGAACGGGCTCAGCAAATACCTGTAAACAGCAACTAAGCAACGACCCTACGACGGTGGCATTTGACTTTTGCCTGAGCATTTAGTAGGTAGGTTCCCAGATAGCATGCACACTTGCAGCAAGTGTGATTTTTCTTGATATTAGCCTTTCATGACAAACTTGACGTGACGACTTTGCTACGAACTTCCTGCAAAGTAACAAAGCATAATCGATCACCCTCCTTGCAATGCAAGTTTGCTGTAAAGTTGACATGGCACACTTACACACCACGACCTGGATACAGATGTATATATCTAGTTTTGATCTTTGTCTCTGTTTTAAAAAATTCCGATTTTTAATAGCATCTCCTAGACCGTCCTTCTTTTTATTAATTCAATAAATCAATGATAATTTGAAAAAACTAACTAGACCTTTTTATTAAAAAAATTACACTTGAAAAATTATCCATCCCAACTTTTACTAAATAAAAAACTCGCACTGTAAAGAAAACTATATATTGCCTTTTTCTTAATGTTGAAATTCTAACGTTCATAAAAAAATTAAACCTTAAAAACAGTCAATGTTTGTTGAAAAATAATAACTCATTACTGTGTGTCCCATATTTTAAAAAGTAATTACTTTTGAACCCTAATTTCATAATTTATTCCACTAGCAAAACGTAGTTATTAGCGAAAATCACTCTCCCTTTGACTTCAAATCATATTCTCAATTCAAAATTTTAAAAAATTAATGAAATCAAGAACACAGTTTAAAATAAAACGTGTAGATGCACGATACATTAGCGTAATCTGTCTGCGGTACTCGAAGTCCAGCTGGCTGAGTGGCTAAGGTGACAGGTTTAGGGAGCGGATTGTCGAGGGTTCGAATCTGAGGTTCGTCTGCGTTTTCTGCTTTACGTTGAAATTTCAACGTTCATAAACAAAATTAATATTAAATCCCAAAAACAGTCAATGTTTGTTGAAAAATAATAACTTACTTTGTGTCCCATATTTCCGGCGGATCTCAGCTGGGTTAAAGACCCGGGGGGTCCGCCGGCCCTGCCACCATATCTCGATGGAGCTAGTGATAGACCATCTATTACTCTCCCTTAAAAAATTACAGAAACTGTTTAGAAAGCAAATGTAAACCCATAAATGTGTCACCATGTCTCAAAAGATTAGATGAATTTATCAGCGAAATATCACATCACTCTCTTCATCAGAAATGTGAAATCGTTAATGTAATATCAATCTTATAAAATCAGTATTTATTAGTGTTTTATGATGTAATTGTTAATTTTATATTCAATATTCACTGTTTTATTCCGAAAAAGAAGATATTAAAAACTTTTAAGACCACTACATCTTATATATCTGCTATGAATCCAATGTAATTAGGTGTTAAAAACAAATGTCTTAATCCCTAATCTGGTAGTTATGCGAAATCAGCTTTGAGTGTGATAAGCAAGACAAAAGAGCCACTGATAAGTGTAGTAAATTTAAGTAAGTGTAATTACATTAGTGTAAATGATAAAATCTCTCCATAAGTCTTATCTCTAGATAAATTATCTCGAACAGCCTCGGTGGTTAACTGTCTTTCTCAGCATTTTCCTTCTGGCCTTCTCTGAAACTCAATCTGCATTCTTTCCTTGAAACAAAACACGGACTTTTCTAACTAGAAACAACGCAGGCATTGATTTTCCTTTTGAAATATTTCAGACAACGAAAGACAATTCCATCCCCTGCATAAAAAGGAGAGTAGTCTCTCTTAAAAGCATGATTGGATGGCTGAAGTTCGGTTCACCCACAGAACCGCTTGTACTGGAGTATTATCTATATAATGTGAAAATGCATTTATTAAACTTGAACAGTGTTTCTTGAACTTTTTAACCCTCTCGCACCGGACGAGGCGGTCTCGGGAGGTCTAAAAACTTCTCCTTAACAGCTACAAAGGCCGGTCTGAGGCGGTTGACTTCTTTTGAAGGGAGGTGAGGTTCTGAGATCGCTTTGGAGATAAGAGCGGAAGGGGGTCAAATTATCCTTGCCAATCACTGCCCATTTCCGTGCGCCTTAAAGGGAAGTTATAGCATGGGGATGGGGTGGTGATGTAAATGACCACCCAGGTAGGGAGAGTCCAATTCATGTCGTCTCCTCACAAAAAGGCCCGGTTTTAAGGGGCTACAAGAAAAAGTCGCCTCGGGATTAAAGAGTTAAACTAAAGGCACTTTATAGTTCCATAGAAGTTCCCCATCCCAATTTTCCTATCCAAACTTCGAGTACAAACATATGCATATTAATTGATGATAAAATGTATTAATATTGTTTAATAAATTTTATTAAATTGAATTAACCATTCTCAAATTTCTCCAGTAATTTTCACTAACAGATCAGCTGCAGATCAAAGTATTTGCTGTCTAATTTTTGGAAACTACAAATCTATAATAAGAAATTCAATAATGAACCATAGTTAAGAAGTATTGAAACAGGATATGGCTCATAAAAATATCAGTTGATTAAAACTCATTGAGAAATCAACAGGAAAGGTCAATAATTCATTTGTACACAACAGCATTTCATAACTCATGGCGCCATTACAATGCTAAAGACAATGGAAAAAAGAATGATAATTCTACTTCAATATTAAGGAGAATATTGATAGCAAAAACATCTATAAACATTTAGTTATTAAACTGTGTGTTGTCAAATACAATTAAATAACTTATAAATAAGACTGATGTAATCAAGTTTACAAAAAGAAATAAAAAATATTGAAGAATCGTGTCTTTCAGCAAAAGGTATCATCTTGGATAAACATACAATTTTAACAACGAAAAGTGTCAAGTAATAGTGAATTCAAGATGAATTGCAATATTTAAAAAAAAATTATTTAGTGTTTAATTTTCCACGTATCAGATGTATAGATATTGATTTTTTTATAATCAATTTAATATGAATGCTAGAACGAATTTGAATTAAAATATAAGAAACAGATAAACAAATAATTATTTTCATTCATAACTTAAATTATGACGAAATATTGCCGGTCATTATTTCACTATAATGATCAAAACACAAGGAAATGGAATAATAATTGACCAAAATACAATAGAGTTTTATTTTCGCTTAGCCTATGCGAATTTAAAACTGATTTTAGTCTTGCTTTAAATCGAATTAATTACACAAAATACAAGTACGGATTAAAATAAAATGCACATGCAGAACTTAATTATCTCAAAATGTAATAATTAAAATATTCAGAAATTAGCAAGTATGTTTATTGAAAGTTAACAAGCAAGGAAATTATTTGCAGAGAAAAACTGAATTATGAAGAATTTACGGAGAAAATAAATGATTTTGCAAGAAATTTTGTAATTAAATAAACAATACTGTTACAGAGAAACAATTTTGATACAAATATACTTGCTTATTTCGGTACGATAAGAATTCATATAATTCGAATCATTTAATAAAAGCTACGAATAATTCAGTAACATCCATAGAAATTCGTATCAGGAGATAATAAAATAAAAAACAAATACCTGAAATTTAGACAGTTTTGAATAGAATTAATCGGAAAAAATTATAAATATCGTATGAAACAAATACAAGTAAATTCAAAGTCCAATTTTTAGTATATATAAATTGAAATATTTTATTTGCATTAATGATAGAGGAACGTTAATTATAATAAAGAAAATTTAATTTATTTGTGCAGTTTTTTGAATAAAAGAAAAACGAAAATTTTATTATCTAAACATACTTAAAAATAAATTCACCGGATTCTTTTTTACAATAAATTTTAGGATAAAAAGTAAAATAATTTTATAAACGTAATGAGCGTTTCATTTAAGATAAAATGCATATTACACTATTCTGTTGTGGTAATATTAATTTCTTCTTAACGTAGAATTAATGAAAATTTCATTAAAACTTTCACAAAATGAAAGAGAAATTTCTTCTTTGTATTTTTTTCTTTTGTTGTATTTTAATAAAGATATGAACGTTTTAATGAAATTTAGATTTACTATAATTTAGTAGTACTAGGGAAATAAATTCGTTTCCAATTTTAATTCTATCTAAATTTAAATGTTTTATTTAATCTAAAAGAAAAAAAGAATGAAATATAATTACGTAAATTTGAAAATTTATTAGATTAAAGGGTAAGTAAAGAGGTAGTTATTTTCACCATGTATAAAAAGAATCAAATGAACGAATTAAATGAAAATGACAATGTTTCTAACACCGCCTCTCGCTTTAAGATTTTGTTTTTCAATCCATATTTTCGGTAAAAGGAATAAGAATTAGATTTAGTACATTAATAAAACCGTATTTTTAAAAAAAAATTATAGTTATTATTTTCTAAGCTTATTTTCTTTCTCTCTGTTTTATGAATTGTTTCAAATTTTAAAGTGCTCTTTTTATTATTTCAGAAATTATAAGGTTTATGACTAACGAAATACTACGATAGACGAAATAAATTCACAATAGAAACCTTAAATTTCCTTTTTTTCTTGTAACTTTTTATTAATATTTCATTTTCTTGATTTAAAATGGAAAGTTTTTTTCAGTATTGAACCTTCCAGCGGGCGCGCTTATGCAAATTTTATGACATATCGTGCATCGTATTACATATATATATCGTGTTATTTTACAAAAATAAATGCAACTTTTATTTATACCATCTGTATCTATTAGCCTAATAGTAAACAAAAATTTTATAAATAAAATTGCACTTAAATATATAGAATAAAGATATAAATATGTAATACGATGCACAATTCAAGTATCTCTTGCAAACGCGCGTAAGGTGGAAGGTTAACATGGATTTTTTTTGCTCATGTTTATTATTTTGTAAAGTGCACTGAAGAGCCAGAAAAACTGGTACACCTGTCTAATATCGTTTAGGGCCAACACGAGCACACAGAAGTGATGCAACACGACGTGGCATGGTATCGACTAATGTCTGAAGGTATCCTGGAGGTTTTTCACACTATGAATCCTGCAGGGCAGTCCGCAAATCCATAGGAGTGCCAGGTGGTGGAGATCTCTTCTGAGCAGCACATTGCAAGGCAACCCATATAGGTTCGATAATGTTCATGTCTGGGGATTTAGGCGGACAGTGGAAGTGTCTAAAGTCAGAAGAATGTTCCTGGAGCCACTTGGTAGCGACTCTTGACGTGTGGGGTGTAGCACTGTCCTGCTGGAATTGTCCAAATTCGTCGGAATGCACAATGGACATAAATGGGTGTAGGTGATAGGACAGGTTGCTTACACACCTGTCCCTGTTAGAGTCGTCTCTAGACGTATCAGTGATCCCATATCAAGCCAACTGCAAACGCTCCATAACACCACAGAGGCTCTACCAGATTAAACAGTTCCCTGTTGACATGTTGGGTCCATGGATTCATGAGGTTGTCTCCATGCCAGTACATGCCCATCCACCCGATACAATTGGAAACGAGACTCGACAGAACAGGCAACTTGTTTCCAGTCATCAACAAGTTCAATGGCGGTGTTGGCGGGCCCAGGCGAGGCGTAAAACTGTGTGCCGTACAGTCAACAACGGTACACGAGTGGGACATCGGTTCCGAAAGCCCATATCAATGATGGTCCGTTCAACAGTTCGCACGCTGACATTTCTAAATGCCCCAGCATTGAAATCTGCAGCAATTTGAGGATGTGTTGCACATCTAAATCGTTAACGGTTTCTCGCCAGTCATCGACGGTCCCGTTCTTTCAAGGTCTTTTTCTGGTCGTGCCGATATCGATTTGATGTTTTACCGATATTAATGGTACAGTCGTCAAATGGTTGTATGCGAATATCCAAATTTCTTCGCTACCTCGGAGATGCTATGTCCCATCTCTCGTGCGCCGACTATAAGGCCCCGTTCAAAGTTACTTAAATCTTGATAACCTGCCATTGTAGCAGCAGGAACCGATCCAACAGCTTTGTCAGATACCTGTTGTCTTATATAGGCGCTGCCGACCACATCGCATTAGGCTGATGGGTTGCATATCTCCGTTATTTGCATTCTGGTTTTTCTGGCTCTTCAGTGTATAAATTAAGTAGCAATAGTTTTAAGTATTAGTAGCTTAATTGAGACTAATAAGTTACTATTTGAGAAAGTAGCAGGGATCTAAGAAAATTGATTTTTTAAAATTTAAATTTCATTTAAAGTGGTAATTTAAGCCTACTTTCTTATTATAATGATTTTCTTCGAATGTTATGTTACAATATTTTCTAAATATTCCCTCTAATGCTTAGAGTAAAAAAAATATTGACAATTGCTGTTTACCCTTAAATGTTGCTCTAACAAAATTCCTCAGATGGTTTATCTTACAGTATTTTTTATTATTTCAATAAATTTACTCGCTTAAAAATATGGTTTCCCTTGTTTATATCTCATGTTTACTATCCCTTCTAATACGAACGATACAAGGAAAAATAGTTTCTCGGAAAAATCGGCTCCCTACTAATACGAACGACACAAGGAAAAAATAGTTTCTCGGAAAAATCGGCTCCCTACTAATACGAACGACACAAGGAAAAAATAGTTTCTCGGAAAAATCGGCATCTAAAAGGGTACAAGAAAATACTGATGTTTAGACAAGACACATTGAATAAAATATTTCATGTAAAGGGTCTGAAAGTGTTAAAATGAAAAGAAAAATAAATAGATTTTAAAATATTAATATAAATTTCAACACAGGAGACCTTATAGGTGCTTCACAGAAATGAATGACATTTTTTTTCCCTTTAACATACCAGCGGGCGCTTTTTTGCAAGAGATATTTCAATTGTGCATCCTATTACATATTTATATCGTTATTTTATATATTTAAGTGCAATTTTATTTATAATATCTTCGTTTACTTTTAGGCTAATAAATATAGTTAACATAAATAAAAGTTGCATTTATTTTTGTAAAATAACACGATATATATATGCAATACGATGCGCGATACATCATGAATTAAATATACGCTATTTCTTTAAATATAAAATGGATGCAAAACATTTTTGTAAATTGTTTTAAATATATTTGAAAGAAATAATTGTACATCTTTTTTAGACACCGTAAATTTTTAAAGCGTTTCTGAATAGATACTTACTTTTAAATTTTTAGTTTTTCAGTTTCTCCTTGGGAATGGATTCATCTGAATTTTTTTTTTAAATTTCACTTAAAAACTTGAATATATAATTCCTGAACTTGAAAACAAAAGCAATTTCTTAGAGTAATTTCAAAAAAGGATTTATCTAAAAAATTATTCTAATAAAGATCATAAGAAAATCTTATATATATATATAGAGAGAGAGATAGTGCGTGCGTGTGTGTGTGTGTCAAGCAACTTTTTGAAAATGTTTCCTACTAAATAAAGAAATAGAAAACATTTACAATATTGCACAGAATTGTATCCATATTATGCCAGATAAAGAAATTTATTTCCATTTTCTGCTTCACACGTGTAGCATTTTATGCGATTAAGTATGAACAAAGAAAAATGTTACATTACCATTTAGAAGTATAGTTAACCCTTTGCCCTCCAAAAACTAATTACATGCGTATTGTACTTTGCATGTCACATTCGCAGATTAAATTCCTTAAAAGATCACACAATTACTTTCATTAGTAACCAAAACAAGTAGTAACGGTCTTAAAAATTGCATTATATGTGTTTTGAAGGTAAAGTATGCATGTAATTCATGTCGTCTTAGAGGGTAGAAGGGCTAATATACCATCAACGAAACTATTATTTGACGTTAAATTTCGTTTTTTATATGCACTTTGAAAAACATCTGCAACACTTATTTCAATAAATGAGATGAAACTCGACACGGGACAATTCTTCCTTAAATACTTAGATAATTTCTCCTGGTCATCGTTTAAGACAATTTTCTATAACAACCCCCTAATCAATTCATTAACGCAAATAAATCCTTTTTTTCATTTTAGTTCAGTTGTTTTAACGTCCCATTTCGAAGCAACACGAGGGCTATGTTGGGACGGATCTCGTGATTTTGGACCACGGTCAGATGACGAGGACGACCCCTGAGCTGGCAGCACACCCTCTCCGAACAACCGCACCACAGCAGCGGGAGGACGTTTGTCCACTACGTATGATTTAACCCTCTGACCGCCCATTTTTTAAAAAAATTGCCATTTAGATACAACGTCCGCAAACATGTTTAACCCTTTGCGGACAGGTAACTTTTTATTACACTAAGATCAGGTTGGCCCGCTTTATACGCCATTCCATTTTTTTCCAACTCTGTGCTTATTCATTTATATAAAACTTTATTTTTCGGATTATAATAAGATAAGGGGTTGGAATGGATGGATAATATACATATTTGGGTCCGGATTTTAGCCGCTATCCTCTTCGTTAACTAGATTCCTTGCACATCAATCTCGGGTTCGGTGAACTGTGGCGCTCATTAAACGCTATACATGTCCGCAAAGGATTAACCCTCTGATTCCTAAGACCATTGGAATAGAGGCACCTCAGAATAAGGGAACGTCCGAGTTCCTCTTTCAAAGATAAGGGAAATTCCCCTCCCCTTTTCAAAAACCACAATGACAACTGGCACTGTCCGAATTCTAAGAAAACCCTCCTTTTCCCCTAATCCTTCTGGGCGAACCACTCTAACGAAGAAAGTGTGCGCAGCGGTTGAGAAATCAATCACACAACAAAAGGGGGTGGAAATTTCGCAGCGATATTCGGACGGCCATCGTCTTTTTCTTGAAGAGACGTTTAGGACGTTCCCTTATCGATAGAGTTAAATACGGTTGAACTAAGCACACTGTTATTTACAAGCAAAGTTTTATTTGTATAATATGATTCGACGCTTTAATAAAACAAAGTAAACACAATAGTTTGCGAAAATCGCAGGATGAAGTAGAAGATATACATACTTCCAACCCGCCGAAATCGCGAGATAAACAGCCAGATGGTTAAATGCGCAGCAGGCACCATATACGGCGGTACTCAGGTTTCGTAAACACGGAATCGGGTTTCGAACCTAGAAACTTCAGGCCCGAACTTACCAATAGGCTACTGCGGCACATCCGCTTTTTCAAGCCTAAAATTTTAATCTCATTCCCAAAAATAAGATTGATTACGATATTCAATTCTTTATTATATTAGGAAACATCACTGCAAATATTAACCCGACAAAGCACCACATAATTATGAAAGATTTAAGAAATGTTATCTTTCTGTCTCATATTTCAATTAATTTTAGGCCACAAATGAGTTAGTTTCAACCGAATTACAGATAAACGCAAACATATGCTGTGCTTTGAAACAAACGTTTCCTTCCTCTGAGAAAAGCCTTTAACGAATAACAGAAACAATCTCGTTTTGGAAAAATCTCGCCTTAAGGAAGCTCGAGGTTTGATGGCGATCATTAGCGTTCTGCGGGTCGGACGCATTGTCCGCAGTAAAGTAGGGCCCGGATCAGGCAGCAACGTTCCAGGCAGTTAATGAGAAGTCTAGACACAAAAGGCAACAGTTATGAGGCGGGGAGAAATACCGGATTCAAAAGCCAGCGAAACCTTTTCATAGTCTGAAAAGGTTTCGTTGGCACATATGATTTCCTTCGACCAGGATTCTATCTCATTTTAAATTTCTGTGGTTTCAAACTCTGGCTGAAAAGCCCATCCATTTTGCCATGATATTGTCTGACACTGCTTCCAAAACGGATAGAATGTCGGAACTTTTGGGAGACGATATATTTTGGAATATATCTTTAAAATCGATTAGAGAGTTATTATGAAACATATCTCAAAGCTTTAGAATAATGACTTCTATTTCAACTACAAGCCTGTATCATTTTTCCGGTATAAGTTGCAGTAACACGTTTGTTCTTTTCTATGCTATATTACTTTCAGATATTAGTCTTAAATATAAATTTCGTACTATTAAAAATGTCAAATTATACAAATGAGTAATTTTTTTTTAGAAATAAAATTGCATGCATGAACTTGAAAGATTTTGATATTTTACTTTTGATTAAACACACTGTTAAAAATATAAATTGGTCATCTGTATCCATTACACAATATAAAAATGCAAATTTAGTTACTTTTTTCTTGCAATCTTTTACAATCGCAAGCTACTGATGAAGTATTCACTCTTCTTGAATCTATATCGAAGACGTGCTAGATTTCTCATTTTCCGTCTATCACTTCATAGCCATTTATAATATAATATTTTACATTACATTTTAGAACAAATTCCGATGTAAGAATATCAAATCGGTATCGGGAAAAATGTATAAAAGCAACAGGATTAGCTGAAATGTTACCAGAATAATTTATTAACACGTTAAGAAGGACTCAGTAGGTATGCAGCAGAGGAATCTTAATTCTCTACAAATTGAAGGAGGTCAGATATCAATATAAATTAATTTTAAAGCGGATATATAAATCAAAATTTCAAAAATATGATCCATATTACACTGAAGGCAAACTTCCTATCTGAGAAAGTATGATATGCAAATACAAGTGAAATAAATAACTATAAACATTTTGGTCAAGAAATTTTACTTGGAGTCATAAAAATATTTTTGGACTGCTTATTTAAGAAAACAGTTACCAGTTAATCAGTAATGAAAACGATACGGCCAGATAACATGAAGAATGCATTCTTTACCATTGCTATCCTTCAGTTCACATAAGCTAACACACGCTGATTGAAGATTCATGGTGGATATTGATCATAAATCCCTCAATAAGCGCGCTGAAAGTTTCAAGCTCATATCGCCAGCCACTTCTATACGGTATAGCTTTGAAAAATGTGTGTACTGTGTTGCCGTCTCATTTGTTGTGGCAGAGAAAGTTGAGTTGAAAGCTGAGCTCGATCTCCTTTAATGCTCGATCTCCTTTAATGCTCGATCTCCTTGAATCATAGCCATAAATCCATGATTATCCTATTACGATCATTTTCAAAAAGCACATTAAAGGAGACCGAGCGCAGTCAGACTTCTTTCGGTCAATATCTCCCTGTAGATCAGCAGGTAGTTCTGCGAAAGCGAATCTCCGTTTCGTTCTGCAGAGAGCAATTTTAACAGAAACATGGAAGACACGTGTTACGTTTATCCTCCAAATTCGTGCCTCTCCTAAAATTATTAGCTTGGATCGGATAATTGATTTCAAAAAGGAAGCAAGTTCCGAATAATACAAAGAATTTATTTACAACAGATTCACAATACCGATATGACAATATAAGGAAAGCTTAGCCTTGCTGTTGAGCTTTTATATTTTTAACTCAAATATCTATCGGTGTCTGCTGCTATATTTTAATGTCATTGATTGCCAAAAATTAATAAAAGGAGTGACTTATCTGGGACATAGGAGTGCAGTTGAGAACATTTTATCACGATGGCATGTCATCATCATAAGGCAGAGTTGCGTCGTTTTGATTTCACTTTTGAACTCATAACTTTAACTCTTGAACTCCCCATAAACTTTCTGAATCTTGCAAAAGCCTCACCCAGATCTTGCAAAGATTTTGGCAAAAGTTGATGCGGAAAATATGCTTAAATTTATGTGCCATAAAATTCGGACGGTAACACATTATATACATATTTCAAAGCTTTACTGTACGGAAGTTACGGTAGCTAAGACCATGTATCTGTCAGCGAAAGCGTGGAAATTTTCAAAGTCATTATCTGCAAAACATCTTTACCTGCGTGTTTTAGCCTTGAGAATAGTGCAGCAGTATTGACCACACCACTTATTTTTAAAAAATAAAATGAGTTTGATAATTTGATTTGAAAAATAATCAAATTTGACACGCCAGTAGCTATGATTATCTGCCTCGAGCTGAAAGATATCATGAATTTTTTCGAAATATTATACATATGGCATTCAGATAAATTTTAATCAATAAATGAACTGTTGGCTTCTGCTTATTTAAACGTGAAAGAAGCAACATGAACTATGAATACTCCATTTAATTCAATTTATTTCTTTCTTTTCTAGAAGAATCTATTTGCAACGGAAATGATCAACAACATTCTAAAAACTACATTTTTCTACTGTTGCCACAAAAATATGATGTGATGAACAAAATTAAATATGATTAAAAATAAATGCTTTAAATAAAAAGAAAACGATATTTACAATCAAATATTAA